>ML784265.1:162215-173118 GCA_009831015.1 Picea engelmannii
GGATACACCATCTCTAGAGGATATGCTTTGAATACTTCCCAAAATTTGACACTAGGTTCCTTTGCATTTTTTTAGTATCACATATAAATGGGAATCCTTATGGTCAAGAAAGTATTTTGCAGGCCATGTTCAAAAACAACCTTCTGCTAAGAAACATTTATCACATTGGGAAAATACTTTATGTATTAAAAATCCAAATTCATTACCATATAGTGGTGCAAAGTGCACCACCTATCCTTCCAAAATATTTCAAGTTACTATCTTGGTAATGTAATTTCATTGTGAAGAACACTTATGGACTAGATTCACCTTTTATTCCAAAACTTATTCTTATGATTTTGGTTTGTTCATGCCATCGAACCTTCAAACTACTTAATGATTTCAATATTTAAGAATGAAGCTATATTGAAATCCATAATTTTTTCTTATTATCCAAGATACATGGCTACCAATCTATAACTCCGATGAGAAAATATCACAAGGAAACTCTAGTTCCCTCACCAACACACCATATGAGAAAGATCCCAAAAGATTCCCTTCAATAGAATCATTTGCATCTACATTTGTAAAAAAACCTATGGCAATGCAATCGATATGATCTAAACATATTTGTAACAATCTAACTTTTGTAACAAGAAAAGAAAATCTAGATTCATGAATAATATTTTTGTCTCCACTATTATAATTGACACCATTTATCCCCTTCAATTCGACATGTTGTAGAGAGAAGTTAATGTGGCTAAAAATATGTGATGCATCCCATTCAATAAAAACACCTTTTCTTCTAACAATACATCTGCATCTCTTTACGGATGCCACAATTGAATATCTCCATTAAAATCCTTAGTAACATTTACAACTACACATCCATGGTTGATGTTATTATTGTGCAATTGATTTCTATTTGGGAAGGTTATTACTTTAGAAATGTTTCATCCATTGAAAAGAAATTCCACATGGTGTTTAGAACATAACATTCATACAAAAATTTATGCTAATCTACAATGATAAAGACGGCCAAAAATCAATATAATTAAACTAAAGTATACATAAATTAATTAAAATTAATATAGATAAACTTTACAAAATAGTTATGAAACATTTTAATAAATTGAAGAACTTTATACAAATTGTATATAAGTAATAACGATAATAAATTTATCTTCCAAATGGGTGACAAGGATGTGCGATAACTACTCTATAAAAACACCCATTGCTCATAATGACCATTATGAGAAGAAGTCTGCACACGTGATATATTAAGATTTCTCCACATGTAGCAACTTGTTGATGATGATGAATACATGTATAGGATAACCACACCACCTGTTGATTATGAGTACCAACATATATAGAAATAAATTGTTCTACATGACCATTTGAAAGGAAATATAGATAAGATTTATGAATATTTCAATAGTATAAATGTATGAGTGATCAACCTAGAGTATAAGAAAAGGGTTGATGAAGACTTTCCTGGGATCTCTGTCAACGACAATACTATGATACAGAAAGGGTTGACTGGCTCTTATCTAGTTTCCCCTTCACAATAATAATATACTCAAGGAAGGATTGGTTGATAGATCAGTGGGATTCCCTCAAATATAATATCATGCTAAAGGAAGGATCAAACATCCCTTCCCCATCCCCCCCTTGATGAGAATAACATGATCAAGGAAGGGTCAGTCGACCTTTCCCTTGGTTCCCCCTTGGAAAGAATTATGTTCTAGAAAAAGAGAAAACATTGATCCAAATTGAGAGTAGCAATCAAGAATACATGCAATGAGGAGGTAATCAACAAGCTAAGCAATCAATAACTCTAAAATCACAGCTACGTTATAACCTACCTAGTCAAATATTTTTTTATATAACTGTAGTGGGCTAGATTAGTTCTAAAAATAAAAAATAAAAACCAATCAAAACCGAGAATACCAATTGAGAATCCATGTGATGAAGAAGAAATCAACAAGCCAACCGTTGAAGCACTTTGAAAGAATAACTACATTATAGATTGTTGATTAAAAGATAATGTTTTTCATAGCAAAGATGAACCACCATGAATTACATTTAAATATTTGTTTAATTGTGCCATATGGGTAGGCTATGAGTATGTACAATGGGTGGTGTGTCCTATTTTGGTGGTATTTCATGTTATATCTTACATTATTCTCAAATATTTAAAAATTCTAAATCCAAATAAAATAAAATAAATCATCCAAGTCTATAAAAATTACCCTCAAAATGTTGTACATTTTGGGTGTTAATGGGTAGTACAACTAATATCAATTACCATAGCCCAAAATCCAACATATTAACCACAAGGATAACAAGTATATCACAATAAATACTCTTAAAGATAACCAAAATATTTATAAAAATTGACATAGTGTATCTTGGAAAGAAACAAGAACATGTGGATAAAGGACCATCCATATTATGGAACATGTAAGAGATGAAAATAAATAAATAAATACAAATTGATATCATGAAATATGCAAACACTAAATATAGATAATTACACATTAAGAACATATTCATTTCACAAAGGTAAGAACAAGCATAGAAACAAAAGCAAATCATGATATTCAAGAAGTTAAAAACCAATTATTACGAGTATTTATATTTCTACAATAGGTTAGAACAAATACATACACAAAAGCAAATTTAGTGTAATTTGTTTGGAAGATAGTTGTTGCATAAATTTTGTATAATTGATTTATTATGGGAATTTTAATTGTAGTTTGTGAGTTCATTATGGATATATATCTCTATGTGGTTTTAATTGTAAATTTATGTTGATAATAGGGCATGTGCTTGTTTAACCAATCTTGGACAACAAGAGTGTTCAATGCCTAGAACAAGTATACTATTTTCATTTTTAATATGTAGAGAAAATTGAATTGAGTGGTAGATTGTGATCTCATTATGGAGATCTAGATCTATGTGGTTTTAATTGCAAATTTATGTTGATAATAGGTGTAATATACCAGATATAAATGTATGTAGAATTGAAATAAAATGCTAGTAATGGCAGAATAACATCAATATAACTAGAACATTCACCACAATAACACTGAAATGATATAAGAATAACAATAGAAATAGCACTTTGAATCTGAAAGCAATGTTCACGGGCCTCTTTGAGGGGGAAACCTCCAGTTGAACAGAGCTCTATTACAATAATATCCAAGCTAAGGTTCTCATACCCTAGACCCCTATTTATACTAAAAAGAAGCATTTAGAGGAAGATCCTTCTAGAAGCGAAAGCTTCTATTAGGTATTCTTACATCCACCTTATTCTATTTTATTGAAAGGCCTTATTAATATTGACCTTTATTACATCCGAATATATTGTTCTACCTATGTGTGGGTTAGGACCCTAATATGTCCGCCCCCTTAAAAACAACCTTGTCCTCAAGGCTTGAGATGAGGAAATTGCTGCAGAATGGTAGTTGGTTCCCAAGTGGCGTTTGCTGGAGTTGTATCTTTCCACTAGACTAGCACTTCCTTGATGGTTCTCTGACGTAGGCGACGATCACGTTGGTCCAAAAATGCTTCTGGTTGTATCCAAATGGATCCTTCTTCAACTAACTTTGGAAGGTTGGTTTGAATTTGGCACTTAGCTCCAATCACCTTATTTAAGCATGAAACATGAAAAACAGGATGTAGCTTTGAATGGCTGGGCAAATCTAACTGATAGGCGACTTGTCCCACACACTTGAGTATGGTATAAGGACCATAAAATTTGGGTGCTAGCTTCTGACAATGCTCGGCCTTGAGGGAAGTTTGCTTGTAAGGTTGCAGTCGAAGAAACACCTGATCCCCTTCTGTAAATTGACGTTTAGAGCAACCTTGATCTTCTTGTTGCTTCATGCGATTCTGTTCCATGACCAAATTCTCTTTGAGGGTACAGAGAATAGCTTCTCTAGTTGTAAGTGTTAGGTCAACCCCCTGCACCTTCGAGGCACCCTGTAAGTATGAGATAATTGAAGGTGGCTTATGTCCATATACCACTTCAAAAGGAGTCATGCATGTAGTTGTATGGTATGAAGTGTTGTACCACCATTCAACTAGGGGTAACCATTGAGCCCACTGATTTTTCTTTTTCGAGGCAAAACACCTCAAATATGTTTCCAAACACTTGTTGACAACTTTCATTTGGCCATCAGTCTAGGGATGATAAGTTGTGCTAAGATGCAATTCGGTGCCTCGTATCTTGAACAGTTCTTGCCAAAATTTGCTTGTGAAAGTTGGGTCACGATTAGAAACAATAGAGTGTGTGTTACACATTATTTTCGTCATCCCTATGATCGTTAATGATGTAAACCTATCTGTTGCCTTCAGAGGGGTCACAGTGGCCTGAGTTCCTAAAGAGAGAAGGGAGAATAACTTCTCCTGAGAAAATAAATTGCATTTTCCTATGTAAAAACCTTATAAAAAGGAATGTTCGCAGGTTTCTATATAGGCAGGGTGCGAGAAAGACCAATTCTCGCAGGTTTCACTATAGCCAGGGTGTGAACAGTTCGCAGGTTGCACTATAGCTAGGGTGTGAGAATGACAGCACGTGGGAAAAATGAGCGTTTTCTCGAATCTTCTAGAAGGAGAAGCTTCTATGGTGAGGTGGCATCCAAATGGTTTGGATCTTACTCGCTTTCATGATTTAGTGGGTTTCATCCTAACCTCCTCACCTTATCTTCTTCAGCTTATAAAAGGAGAAGAGTTCTCATGGAGAAAGTTAGCTTGAGATTTTGTTAGCTTTTGGTTGGCTTGGAATTATTAGCTTGGTTAGAGTTCCTTTGAGATTTGCTTTTCAAGATAGATTGTGAGTAGCTATCAGATCTATGGTTTCAGAATCTTTGGAGCAAGAAGTGTGTGGGGAACGAAGGACAGTAGGAAGGGACCTTGCAACATCAAGGAAATGGTTGTAAGTTTCTCTTTCAATTAATATGATATAGTAATATGTTTCTTTCCCATAAAGTTAGATCTACTTTATTACATAACTCCTTGATCATATGTATAGATTAGCTATTGGATATATTATTTTCTTTCACTTTGGTTGGTTTGTGCTGTTTTGATCTTGACCGCACAAGAGCGCTGGAGCGAAGCAAGGAACAACAGAGACCAAGGAAGTGATTACAAGGTACATATCTTCTTCTCACTTCCAATTTAATTCAATAGTTAGATCTAGGGAAAGCGATATATTCTGTCCTATTTTGTTCTAGATCCAGGTGGATCTAGGGAGATCGGTTTGTGTCTGCACTCACGGATTTATCCAATAACAAAATTGGCGACTCCACTGGGGAACAGATTGTTTCCTAGTTAGATCTAGGGAAAACGATATATTCTGTCATGTTTTGTTCTAGATCCAGGTGGATCTAGGGAGATCGGTTTGTGTCCGCACTTATGGATTAATCCTTAAACAGTGTGGCATGCCATGAAGCTTGAAGATCTGATCCATGAATATTTGAGCCACCGTGGATGTTGTAAACGGGTGTTGAAGGGCGCAAAAATGAGCATACTTGGAAAGGAAATCAACAACCACCATGATGACGGATTTATTTCCCAATTTGGGTAAGCCGATAATAAAATCCATAGAGATATCCTTCCAAGTAGCAGGTGGAAACGGGAGCGGTTGTAGTGTGCCCTATGATTTAATTGTTTCTCCCTTGTTGCGTTGACACACATCACATTCAGCTACAAAATCATGAATGCCCTATTTCATATCATCCCAAAAAAAGGAACGTTTGACCCTATCTTAGGTTTTGGTGAACCCGGAGTGCCCTACTGTGGGTGTAGCATGAAGCTCAGAAAGTACCGTGGATTTAAGCTTTGATTGTTTACTTAAATACAAACGACCTTTGTATCGAAGTTCCTCATGGAGCCAAGAGTACCCTAGGGAAGTTGGAGCCTTGAATTGTAATTGGTGGATCAACTGCGAACTTTTGGGATCTTGTACCCATTTCTGGCGAACGGCTTGGAGCCAATCTGGTACAATGAATCAAAGAGAAAAAAGGGATCCTTCATCTTCATATTTTCGGGAAAGTGCATCCGCAACCACATTGTCTTTGCCTTTCTTATAAATGATCTCATAATCATATCCAAACAGTTTAGTCACCCATTTTTGTTGTTCTGGGGAGGAAATGCATTGTTCCATAAAATACTTGAGGCTTTGATGGTCTGTCTTAATTTGGAAATGTTGCCCCAATATATAAGGATTCCATAGATCTAGGGCATGCATAATAGCCAACATTTCCTTTTCATAGATGGATTTGCCCATATTTCTTTCAGATAGTTGCTTGCTGGTAAAGGCCAAAGGTCGACCCTCTTGCATAAGGATAGCACCAATTCCTTTCCCTAAGGCATCACATTCCAACACAAAGTTCTTTGTGAAATCGGGAAGGGAGAGGACTGGAGTGGTGCACATGGCCATCTTCAAGCTCTGAAAATCTTGAGTAAGGACTGGAGTCCAAGTGAAAGAGTTCTTTTTTAGGAGAGGAGTGAGAGGTGCTGCAATCTTCCCATAATTCTTAACAAACTTGCCATAATACCCTGTTAAGCCTAGAAATCCATGCAAGCTCTTAAGAGTCTTTGGGTGAGGCCAATATTGCATAGCTTCAATCTTTTTAGGATCCACCCTGATGCCATCTTTGCAAACCAGATGACCCAAGTATTCTACTTCTGAGGCACCAAAAGCACATTTAGACTGTTTTAGGAAAAGTTGGTGTTGAGAGAGTAGATGGAGAACTCGATCCACATGAGAAAGATGGTCTGTCCAAGTTTTTCTATAGATGAGGATATCATCAAATAAAACTAAGACAAAATGGAGGAGAAAACGATGGAAGACATGATTCATGAGGCTTTGGAATGTGGAGGGGGCATTACACAAGCCAAAGGGTATGACCAAAAACTCATAGTGGCCCTCATGAGTTCTAAAGGCAGTCTTGGGAATGTCTGCCTCTTTCATACGTATCTGGTGGTAGCCTGAATGAAGATCCAATTTAGTGAAGAACTGGGCACCACTCAATTCATCCAGGAGGTCATCAATGACAGGAATGGTGAATTTGTCTTTGATGGTAAGTTTGTTGAGGGCATGGAAGTCAGGACACATTCACCAAGAACCTTCTTTCTTCAGGACCATGACCACAGGAGACGAGTAGGGGCTCGTACTAGGGAGGATAACGCCTACATTAAGTAGTGCCTGGACCATTTTCTCAATTTCATTTTTTTGGGAAAAGGGGTGACGATACGGACGGATATTGGGAGGAAGGATTCTGAGTACAAGGGGAATGGAATGATCATGAACACCATAGGAAGGAGGGAGGCCTTGCGGACTGGAAAAGACCAATTGATGTTTATAAAGGATGGCTTGGAGGTCTTGCAGTATCGAGGGTGTCTCTATTTCTTTTATGGCATGGAGTTGGGCAATAACACCAGAATGACCCTTTTTGAGCAGTTTTTCCATGCGATGGGAACTAATGATCTCAGGTGAACCAATGGTGATGCCTTGGAACTTATATTGGTGTCCCTCCTGGTCGAATTGCATGGTTAAGTCTTTAAAATCCATGAGAATGAGACCCAAAGTCCTTAGACAGTCTGCACCCAACATAATGTCACAACCTCCCATGTCGATAGCAAACATATGAGATTTCAGGTGGTAGTCACCAATTTGGAGACGCTAATGCAGGAGCATCTCTCCATGCCAGCCAGTCAGCCACGTCAGCGCGCACTCATTCAGGGCTAAAAGGGAGGCGCAGCCTCATTTTGAATTTAAATTCAATGTAAATTAATGCCTTAGGCTGGTGAGCCATGAATGCCATGCCTTTGTGCAGGCTGTAGATAAGATAGGCATTTATTATAGATTGGCTGAGATCTAGATCCATACGCTGGACTAGACAGTCATTGATTGTAAATCAATAGGGTAGGTAAATCCTGGAGGGAAGCGCTCGATTGAGCGGCCTCATGTAAAAGAGATTTTGGGATCTCATTTGAGAGAGTTGGGTAGTAGAATCTGCATGTAGAGCAAAGGAGCCAAGAGAGAGCTCAGGGAACACCTTGTAAAATATACATGCATTCACCATTATTAATACAGAGCAGTTTTTCCTGCACCAGTCTGTTATTATATGCATGTCTGTATGTGCGTGTTTATTATATGTTGCAATTGTGTATTGTTATCATGTAATTGCAGGGAGTGTGTTTGATTTCAGGTTCGAGAGGTCTTTGAGGTTTCATGTCATGAGGGCGTGACAGAGTGTTGAGACTCTGAATACCAGTGCACAGGAGGATGCACTTCTGAACTCGTGAGGAGTCAGACGGAGACGTGCTGAGGGCATAGGACTGAAGTCATCACCTTATATAGAAGAAAGACTTTTGGGGTTGCTGAACACCTCAATAGTCAAAGCAGTGTAGCTGAGACACTGTTGTGGACAGAACCTCTACTGGGAGTTCTGTAAGAGCTCTACTAAGAGGGTATCGAGTGTGCGTAAGGAAGAACTCTGCTGGGAAGTTTAGAAGGACGAAATTTTGTTGAGGATCCTGAGGAGCTCTGTCGGGAGGACGTCGAGCGAAGTGTGTAAGCACAAGGGGAAGCATAACTGTTGGTTGTTCTGTGGCAGAGACACTCCGCTAGGAGGGCATTGAGAGAGTACACAGATAGCCACGAGGAGGAAGGAACTCTTTGAGTTCTATCATCCGAAGGAAGCATCCACTGAGGGAGATTTTACTGGGTTACTGAATACCCAGAGTACTCAGCAATAGATGGCTTGAGCTAGAAGACTGCCAGGAGGCATTGTATTCTCCATCTACAGGAGAAAGAGAAAAGGAACTGAGTTTTTGTAGAGGTCGAAGCTACAGGACGGAAGCTCAGGAAGGGCAGCGCTTTTACGCGTCTCAACGGGACTCATGTTGAGAGTTCACAGAGGAGAAGAAACGCACAAGAGTCCTGAAGATCCAACATTTGGAGAGTGATTGGACGCTGAGCGCAAGGAGTGCGCCAACTTTCCATTGAAGGAGTGGGAGAAACCAAGCTCAGGAGGGATAGTTCCGTGGTGAGACTTTGAGAACAGACCCAGGAGGAGCGTGAATTGAGAGAAGTTTTGGAGCGGGAGATCTCCAAGAGGAAGAATCAACGGACAGGATTCGCGGAGGAGAATCGCGAAATCCCGCTGATCATTGGATCGTGGAAAGTTGCACGAGTGTTAAACCAGAGGCGTAGGAGGAACTAAGAGTCATCGCGTATCGGCATATCGGGATTCGGCATTTGACGAGGCAAGAGTTTGCGCTCATTGAAATCGCGAGCCGCAATTTCCCGAAATTACGGGAGCCGTTGATTTCCAGGGGACGCATGTCGAAAGATCCCTGAGAATCGGAGTTCGGGGTTTTGTTTTGCATGTGAATGGTGACCAAGTGAACCGCGAATTCCCGATTCGCGATATCCCGATTTCCGAAGGGGAGATTGCAGAAGGAGTTACTGTGGGCGACTCTTGACTCCCGAGGGGAGTTGGAAGAGCTTAGACTCTTCGGGCCCACGGTTGAAGAAGGTCCTGGTGAGAGCAGGGGGGTGGAACCGTGAGGGTTTCCTCTCTTGCGTCAAGTGGTATCAGAGCTGGAGATCTTGTCTGTATATTTCAGGAAAGAGGAGAGAAGGAGAAAGGAAAAGCACTCTGATACTCACGAATTGCGTCAGAGTGGTATCAGAGCCGGAAATTCTTGCTTGTATATTTCAGGCAGGAAGAGATAGAGGAGCGGAAGAAGACAGAGTTGTTGAAGACTCTGTAGGCGATTGCTTACAGGTAAGCAGCAGTCCATAGACAGTCAGCAGGACTGTAGGAAGATGAAGCTGAGCACTCAGGATTGTTGGAGTGACAACAGCAGATCTGTCGAGGGGACAGATAGACACGGAAAAATGGCTATTGAAGGCCATACGAAGGAAAGCAAGGCAGAAAATATTGTAGAGGAAGAAAAAATGACTAGAGACCTCTATGAATTAAAAGCAGACATAGAGAAGATGGAACTGCGGATGCAGCAGGATAGGAGGAGGAGACGACTGCGCGAATTGCAAATGGAGAAGGCAAAAGCGAAATGGCCAGTCAAGCAGCTGATGGTCATAAGACAGCGTAGGATGTTGAAAATATGGCTGAGGTATGCTGAGAACCTCAGGCCCACAGAAGAAGACATGATTTGTTACTGTTGGCCAGAGACAGGACAAAGTCTCGATGGCGATAATGATGATGATTGGAATGAATTGGAATCAGCTGATGGTTTCAAATACTACCGGTTGGGCAGAAAAGAAGAAATTCCAATTTGCCAGGAGGGAAACGAATTGGGATCAGTTGAGGATCTCAAAGACTGTCGTGAGGACAGCTAAGGAATTTCAAATGGCCAGCTGGGCGTTGATCAGAGATCTCTGCGAGGTCTCGAAGACTGCCATGAGGGCAGTGAAAGCATTGAGGACTGTCAGGAGGGCAGGGAAGAAATTCCATATTTCCTAGAGGGAAACAGATTGAGATCAGTTGAGGGTCTCAAATACTGTCGTGAGGACAGTCAGGGAATTTCAGAGTGCCAGTTGGACAAGGAAACAGAAATGAGATCAGCTGAAGATCTCATGGACTGTCAAGAGGACAATGAGTTGAGATCGGCGGAGGATCTCAAAGACTGTCGTGAGGACAGCCAGGAAACGTTGCATTCCCAGCTGGGCAATGAAAGGAGATCAGATGAAGATCTTGAAGACTGCCAGGAGGGCAGCGGAGGCGTGTTAAACTGCTAGGTGAACAGAGATGAAAAATTGAGACCATCTGAAGGTCTCATGGGGAATTCAATTCAGCAGAGGGTGCTGATGAAGATGGGATCGGTTGATCTCATGATCTGCCAGGGGAGCAGCAGTGACAGCATCCCATATTGCCAAGTG
>ML784265.1:176944-187336 GCA_009831015.1 Picea engelmannii
CTGCAAAGAGGAAATGCCCAAATTCTTAACCAGAAAGAAATGTGTATTTACTTGGCAACTCGAACACAGTTGCACAGCAATAGATCTTGTCTATTTTAATTTGTTTATGTTTATGTCCCCCAAGGGTGAAGTATTCAAGGGTTCTACAGACAAGGGTTTTCCCTGTGCTATAGCTCTCTGATATATGTGCGGGGTCCAACAGTAGTATTCGGCCCAATATCTCAGGGCACTAACTAAGGAGGATAGACCGTACCCTTAGCCATACTACCCGACTACCAGGTACTAAAGAGTATCTTCCTGACTATTGTTCTCGGTGACACTATAGTAGTCAGGCGGTCGATCGGTTTATCTAAAGAGGGCTTCAGGTAATCTAGGTCAATCCATACACAGGTGTTTTCTGATGCGCTACCACTCGAAGGGATACCAACAGGGGTTACAAGGGTGGCCAACAGATGTGCGCTTAAGTACCACTTGTATTTCCTGCGTGTATGAATACCTCAACCACGGGTCTATGAGCGTAACGACAGATCTTTGTGGCTTAAAGACGTCGGAATATGTCTCTACCCTGAAGAAAAAAAATTAACCCACACTTTCTGTTGAGGAAAGTGCTCTGATACCACTTGTAATATACCAGATATAAAATGTATGTAGAACTGAAATAAAATGCTAGTAATGGCAGAATAACAACAATATAACCAAAACATTCACCACAATAGCACTGAAATGATATAAGAATAACAACAGAAATAACACTTTGAATCTGAAAGCAATGTTCACGGGCCTCTTCGAGGGGGCAACCTCCAATTGAACAGAGCTCTATTACAATAATATCCAAGCTAGGGTTTTCATACCCTCGACTCCTATTTATACTAAAAAGAAGCATCTAGAGGAAGATCCTTCTAGAAGCGAAAGCGTCTATTAGGTCTTCTTACATCCACCTTAATCTATTTTATTGAAAGGCCTTATTAATATTGACATTTATTACATCTTAATATATTGTTCTACCTATGTGCGGGTTAGGACCCTAACAATAGGGCATGTGCTTGTTTAACCAATCTTGGACAATAAGAGTGTTCAATGCCTAAATAAAGTATATTATTTTCATTTTTAATATGTAGAGAAAATTGAATTTAGTGGACCAACTTGATGCACAGATAATTAACATCCTTATGCTTACATATATGCTTAACAAAAGTGGTTTTGTATGGAAATTTGATGCTCAAAATTTGGTTTATTTGTTTACTTGATTTTTGTTGGGAAAAATGTTTTAAAGAGGTGAATTGTTGCCAACCTAGGAACTTTCATTTTCCTTGTATTTGATCTTAACTGGAGATATTTAAATGAGAAAATACTTACCCATTTGAATTGTTGTCAACCTTGGAAATTTCTTTCTCCTTGTATTTTATCTTGAGTGTTAAATTCTCATAACAAGTATCATATTTCCATTGTTAATGTGCAGAACAAATCCAATTGTGATCCGGATTATTTTTGAAATGAAATGAAAGAAGAGATATTACAATGAAATACACATAAAAATTGCCAGAAACAGAGAAATGCAACAATACATTATTTCTATTAATGAAAGAAATGTACAGAGACTGTAAAAATACAAAGTGCAAGACTCACTAGAATGGTGGCAGTTTTATCTCTGAGAAGCGATGTGACAACTACACTCATTCACAAGAAGATGATTACAATGAGGCTTTGAAAGCCTTTTTACGATAAACATGAATGAAAAAACCCTAGAGATCCAAAAACCTAACCCTAGGAGATGAAGTGCCAAAAATCATGTGGGCCCCATAGGGGTAAGTTAGTACATTAACTTTCTGGGGTTGTAACTTTTGCATACAATCTCTGTTTTAGGTGTGTGATAGCCTGTTGGAAAGGTATTTTCGAGAAATACACATTGTTCCTTCAAAATCTAACTTCGTCTATAGTTTGACTATGGAAAGCTAAGAAAACACTATTAGAGCCCCAAAACGGCCCTGGAAGTATAGAAAGATGTACTGACATGAAAACTTCCAAAATAAGCTAGTTGGAATAGGTGGTGGCCACCAATATCCACCTCAATGTTGTGTAGGGCTTTAGGATAGCCCCATAAGTGCAGAATCCACAATTACAATGAAATGTCCTCATTATAGAGAAACATGTTGAACTGAAAACTGTCAAGATGAGCTAGTTGGAATTTTGAATAGGTGGGTGGCCACCAATATCCACCTGGATCAGTCCTCCCCCCTTAGGAATAAATGGTATGCATTGTGTTGAGTTCCCGGGGAAGAGGGGAAAGCATTTTCTGAATATGAATCTTGGTGAGTTGTGTGCCTTATTGGAGAAGTTGAGTTGCTTGGTATATTGAAGGTTGTCACTAACATGTTGTTGGTGGGGTTGAATCTATTCCACCTGCCCGTTGTCTCTGGGATTAACAAGGAATTGTGTAGGCACCATTGTAGGTGAAGAAACAATATCTTCTTTCTCTTTTGCAATATTCTTCTACTGGATAGAAGGTTGATCCGGATTTATGAGTGGAACAAAAGGAATAACAGACTGAATACAATAACACAGAGATACGGAACAACAAAATATATCCAGTGAACAATAAATTCTATTGAATAAATAAAACACGTTGAAATAATAAAACTTCAAAACTGAAAACAACTCATTCCAATGGTGGTAGTTATCTCTAAGAAGAGATGTGGCTTCTACGTGCATCTGTTTGAGCATAATGATTACAATGAGGCTCTAGAAGCATTTTTAAAATTACTCATGAATTCCAAAACCCTAGACATCCAAAAATCTAACCCTAGGAGATGAAAGGCCAAACATTATGTGGGCGTTGATGGGTAAGTTGGTACCTAAACTTCCCGGGGTTGTAACTTTTGCATACGACCTTCATTTTAGGCGTGTGATATCCCGTTGAAAGGGTATTTTCAAGAACTACACATTATGCCATCAAACTCTAACTTTGTCTACATTTTGACTGTGGAAAGCCAAAAAAAAAATGTTTAGGGCCCCAAAATGGCCCTAGAAGTACAAAATGATGTACTGACATGAAAAATTCCAAAATAAGCCAGTTGGATTAGGTGGGCAGCCACCAATCTCCATATGGAATATGTGTAGGGCTTCAGACAACCTCGAAAGTGTAGAACCCACAATTACAAAGAATTAAAGAATAATGTTTTGAACTAAAAGCTATCAAGAGGAGCCAGTTGGAATAGGTGGGTGGCCACCAATATCCACCTGGATTAGTCCTCCCCCCTTAGGAAGAAATGGTCTCCATTGCGTTGAGTTCCTCCATCAGGTGAGGAACCTTTTTCTGAATTTGGCCCCAGGTGAGCCACTTTCATTGGTGTAGGAGTTTCCCTACCTTGACAACCTGATAAAGATGGATCCTATGCTGGCGAGTGTCCTTGACCTGTGTGTCCACTATCTGATCAATGGATTCTTGTTCCATGCATTCAAGGTTGAGATTTGTTTGTGTCAATTATTCTGCAATCTGTGAGGTGTCCAATAGTGGTGGAAAATATGGTCGAAGGAGGTCCACATTAAACACTGGGTGCAAGCCAAGGAAGGGTGGAGTGTTGAGCTCAAAAGAATTTCTACCCACATCCTTGGTGATAGTATAAGTCCCATATCGAAGTGAGAGGAGCTTCCAATGGGGCCCTATAAGGTGCTCTTTCTGCAAATATAACCATACCTTATCTCCCACCTAAAACTGGTGTGGTAATCGGTGTTGATCATGGCGCTGCTTGTACTGATCATTGGCTTCCTACAAAATCTCATGGACCTTTTGGCGGATGTGTTGAATCCTCTCAATGAATCTGGTGGCTTTTTCCACCTCAAACTGAACATGGGAAGATTCTTCTTTTGTGGTTGCAAGAGGTAGTGTAACATCAATGGGACCCAAGGGTTGGAATCACAGCCCCACCTAAAATGGGCTATGGTTGTTGGAGCTATGGAGAGCCATGGTGTAGTTGTGTTGAACATAGGGAAGACTCTCATCCCATGTACCCTTATTCTTAGAGTTGTACATGCGCAGGATGTGCACAATCATCTAATTTACGACCTATGTCTAACCATCGGTTTGGGGGTGGAAAGCAGTGGATTTAGTGATCTTTGTGTCCAACAGTGACCAGAGACTCGACCAAAATGTGATGAGGAAACTGATGTCTCGATCTGAGGTGATGTTCAGTGGTATCCCAAAATGGACCCACACTTGTTCGAAGAATAGCTTTGAAATATCTGTCATTGTGATGTTCTTCTTATAGGTTGTGATAATGGCCATATTCAAAACCTGATCAACCACCACAAATACACAATCATTTTTGTGCTTGGTGGATGGAAGGCTAGACATTTAATCCATCGAGATGGATTCCCAAGGCCTCTCAAGAGTAGGAAGAGAGGTGTATAAGCCTTTCTTCTTGATGGATGGCTTGGCAATTTCATAGGTAGTGCAAGATCTGATATACTTGTTGACATCTTGTCGAAGTTTTGACCAATAAAAAAGTTTTTGTAAAACGGCCATAGTCTTTTCCATGGAAAAATGTTGTGCCATCCAATTGTAGTGAGCCTCCCAAATCATCTTTGCATGCTTGCTTGTGGGAACACAAAGGTGGACTAGATGGCATAACATTCCATCCTAGATGTAAAAATCGGTGACATTCACTTCTATACCCAAGAGTTGATAGGTGGTGGAAAAGTCAGGGTGACACTGATAAAGCTGGGGCCACTCATATGCCTCATGCTCATAGGAATGTAGCACTTTGGTGAGTGCAGGAACGGGATGGTGACTAAGGCAGTCAACGACGTGATTTTTGCTCCCTTTTTTATAATTGATGTTGAGATGGAACTGTGTTAGGTATGTGGACCAATTTTGATGGCGGTCGTTCTACAACTTCCCCTATGTTTGTATGAACTGCAGAGGCTTGTGATCAGTGTGGATGATTGTATCCTTTCCCAAAATGTAATGTTTCCAATGATGGAAGGCTTTCACAATGGAATACATTTCTTTGTCATAGGTGGGATATCTTTGAATAGGATCTGAGAGTGTCTCACTATGGTATGTTACGGGATGACCATGTTGAGTGAGAATTGCACCTACAACATAGTTGGAGGCATCAGTATCAATATCAAATGATTGTTACAGATAAGGTAAGGAGAGTACTAGAGATGAGCACAAGCGATGCTTCAAATCATCAAATGCTTGTTATTGTGCCTGCCCTCATGAAAACTTTTCCTTGCCATCGCCCTTGGTTACTTGGTTGAGGGCCCATGCAATATGGGAGAATCCCAACATGAACCTTCAGTAGAATTTGGCAAGTCCCAAAAATCTTTGAAGCTCGATTAATGTGGTCCGGGATGGCAAGTCACGAATGACTTGGATCTTAGTTGGATCCACATGTACCCCATGCTCATCAATAATGTAGCCCAAGTATTAGATCTTGCCCATGCCAACGGATCATTTTTCCAAGTTGGCATATAGATTTTGTTGTCATAGAGTGCCCAAAACATGTTGAATATGTTACATGTGCTCCTCCCAAGTTTTGTTAAAGATGAGGATGTCATCCAGATATACCACAACAAAAGAGTTGGTGAAGGGTCTCAATACATCATCCATCAATCTCATGAAAGTTGTTGGTGCATTTTTTAAGCCAAAGGGCATGACCAACCATTCAAAGAGACCTTCTTTAGATTTGAAAGTTGTCTTACATACATCAATTGGTTTGATGGGAACCTAGTGGTATCCAGACTTTACCTCAATCTTGCTGAAGAAATTTCCCCCCTTGAGTTGGTCAAGAAGGTCATCAATTTAGGGAATTGGGTACCAGTTCCGGACTGTTATTTTGTTTAATGCTATGTAATCAATGCAGAGCCTCTAGGTCCCGTATTTCTTCTGCACCAACACAATCGAGCTTCCGCAAGGGGATGATTTGGGTTGGATGTGCCCCTTTTGAAGCAGTTATTGGATTAGGTGCTTGATTTCATCATTTTCCATCAGTGAGAGACAATAGACTAGTCCATTAGGCATCACTGAACCGAGAGTTAGATCAATTGGATGCTTGACTTGGTAGTGCATCAGTACCCCAATGGGTGAGGAGAATATGTCTTTGTACTCTTCCATGATCCCGTCCACTTGCTTCAACTGCAAAGAGAGTCTTTGTGTAGAGGTCACGAATGTGGCAGTGACCTTCTGCTTACTACAAGCATGGACTACAAAGAAGATGAAATTCATGGTATGTGAAATGACCTTACTACATTGTTTAGCAAAGATTAAAGAAATATTAGTAGGTGGTGCTACCTATGGTATCCTCTACAATTTTCTACCCAAAGTAATAATAACACTACGGGGTCTAGACTCATACACAACATGTCGCTTTCAAAAATATGGTTGGCCTAAAAGAACATCACAAAATTCAAGGGGAGAAATATCACACAATACCTCGTCTTTGAAGGGCTTGATGTTGTAGGGTAGATGAAATTGTTGGCTGACGTGGATCTCTTTTCCTTGGAAAAGCTAGCCAATGGTGTAGGTTTGTGGGTGTGATGTTATCGGTATGTCCATTCGCTTGATGAACTCTACTGAAATCAGGTTCTTCTAACTACCTCTATCGACAATGAAATGCAGTGGATTCTAGAGTCCCATTTACCCACATTTGTGAGTGAAAGACGTGCTCCCCTTCCTTTGGTTCTTCTAGTTCACTTGGTTGTAGTTTGGTGATAGTGACAGTGGAACTAGGTTCAACATCGATGATCCACTTCCCACTTTTTGGATTTGATTTGGAGTCAAAATCTGCCTCTAAATCTGAATCTTTCAGCTTGGGCACCAGTGACTGCTTGGAGCGACATTCTTTGGTGTTGTTCCAATGGATTTTATGGTATTCACACCATTTTCCTGTGTCTTTCTTCGAATTCTCATTACCCTTCTTGGGTTGCGGCATGGAATGGTTGTCCTAAGACTAGCCATATTTGATTTGTCCCTTGTTTTGTGGGTTGGGGCTGCCTTTTCCATGCTTCATCTATGAGGATTTTGTAGATCAAAACTCTCTCCTCTTCTGCTTAAATTTTTGCTCGATCTTAACAACATATCTATAAGTCGCACCTAATGATGCGATGTACAAAAACTCCATTTTTGTTTGAATGTATCTATGCATACAACTACAGTACTTGACAACCAAATGTCATTCATATTCTTGGATACCCTATTTGGTGCACAGGGTATGGAAATATTGGTGAAATCAGGTACTATCTGGTCCCTTTCCTGACGTAATGTGGTCCATCTTGTGTATTGGTCCTCGTAGCTTCCAACATGGTAGTATTGTTATTTAATGGCATCCCTGAAGGAATCCCATGTGGGGGCGATCGCAAATATTACATATTCATCTATGTCCATTTCCTCGGAGTAAGTATCCCACCATTCCTTAACATGGGGGATGACCTTGAGGAGTGCAAAAGTAATTTTTTCCCTGTTGGAAAAATTGTGGAATAAAAAATACCCTTCGAGCAGACTCAACCATTTATATACAACATCCACATCTATCAGTCCTTCAAATAATGGAATATAAAAATTTACTTGTACCTTGAAGGGCGTTGCATGGTCAGTTAATGAAGATGTGTCTCCTGTGGGCAGTCGCCGAAGGATCGGTGCAAATTTGTCCATCATTTTGTTCCTTTTCCATGCAAGGGATTCCTAGAGAAACATTTGAAAAGGATATCCTACTCCATAATATTTCTTCTCATCCCCCATGGGATTTTTTTAGGCTCGACGTGGCTGATCTTGCAAAGGATTGACCAGTTCGAGTCCCAACTTCTTGTACCCAGATCTTGTCGGGGACATGCATAAAGAGAAATAAATGAAGAGAAAATTTCTCTAATACCACTGATCCATATTTATGAGCGGAATGAAAGGAATAGTAGACTGAATATAATAACATAGAGATACATATAACAATGAAAGATATCCAGTGAACAATAACTTCTATTGAATAAATAAAATAGGTTGAAATTATAAAACTACAGAACTGAAAACAACTTGCTCAAATGGTGGTAGTTATCTATGAGAAGAGATGTGGTTTCTACGTCCATCCATCTGATCATAATGATTACAATGAGGCTCCAGATCATTTTTAACATTACTCATGAATGCCAAAACCCTAGACATCCAAAAACCTAACCCTAGGAGATGAAATGCCAAACGTTATGTGGGCCTAGATGAGTAAGTTGGTACCTCAACTTTATGGGGTCGTAACATTTTCATACGACCTCCATTTTAGGCACCTAATAGCCCTTTGGAAAGGAATTTTCGATAACTACACATAATTCCATAAAACTCTGACTTCGTCTACATTTTGACTAAGGAAACCGAAAAAAAAAAAAAAAATTATGGCCCCAAAACGACCCTGGAAGTACATAAAGATGTACTGACATGAATACTTCAAAAATAAGCTAGTTGGATCTGGTGGGAAGCCACCAATATCCACCTGGAATTTGTGTAGGGATTCATACAACCCTGAAAGTGTAGAACTCACAATTAAAAATAATTACAGAAGAATGTGTTGAACTAACAATTGTCAAGAGGAGTCGTTTGGAATAGGTGGGTGACCACCAATATCCCCTTGGATCAAATGTGTTGAGGTTGCAGTCGTTGTAGTGGCATTCTATGCATCCTTTGAACAGACTGTGAAGAGGATGAATTTTGCAGTATGATAGATTACCTTGCAAAACTATTTTGGTGGAACAATAGTCGGAACTACCACTGGTATCCTATAGAGATGGCCCGCTAGAGTAATAATGACACTACGAGGTCGAGACTCATAAACAACATGATATTTCCACATATATGGTTGGCCCAAAAAAACATCACATACATTAAGAGAGGAAACATCACACACAACCTAATCCTTGAAGGGATGGATGTCATAGGACAGGTGACACTCATGGCTGACACAAAGATATCGTCCCTGGTGAAGCCACCTGATATTTTATGGTTACGGGTGTGGTGTTTTTGACAAACCCAACTGTTTGACGACCTCATCTGAGATGAGATTCTTCTGGCTACCGCTTTCAATAATGAAATGCAATGGGGTCCCCTTCAACCACATCTGTGAATGGAAGAGGTGTTCCCCATGTTCATGATATACTACTTCTTCTGGTTGAATTGTTTTGGTCGCGATAGTAGAAGTAGGGCATGTGTCGATGATCTATCTATTTTCAATATTTTATGAATCAAATTCTAAATCAGGGTGTGGATCCTTGTCTTTTTCCTCGGCCACCAATGACTATTTTGAGCAACATTCATCGGTGTTGTGCCAAGGGATTTTGTGGAAGTCCCACCACTTCCTAATGTCATTCATTGTCTTTCCTTTACCCTTATTTTCATGTGTCTTGGACTGGTTTTCGGAAGGCTATTGGTTAGGGCCATCTTTACCATTCCTTGGTTGTAGCAGATTTGCAGACCCGAACTCCCATTTGTTTTGGGACCTAAATTTATGCTCAATTTTTATAGCATATCGATAGGAAGCTCCCAATGATGAGATGTTTAGGAAATCCATTTTGGTTTGGATGTACCTATGTAGATCCCCACGGTATTTCAGAACCATAGGTCGCTCAGAGTCTTTCATACCTAGCTTGGTGAAAAAAGCATGGAAAGTATTTTTGAACTCCGATGTTGTTTGGCTCTAATATTGTCATAGTGTGGTCAACCTCATGTACTGGTATTCATGGTTATCAATAGGGTAGTATTGTTCCTTCACCGCATCCACAAAAAAATCCCAAGTGTGATTGGCCCCATATATTCCAAATTCCTCTATGGAACTTTGCTCACAGTAAGTTTCCCACCAATGTTTGACATGGGGGAGAACCTTGAGGAGTACGAAGGTGATTTTTTCCCTGTCGAAAAAATTGTGAACAAAGAAATAAACTTCTAGCATATTCAACCATTTTTCTAAGGAATCCACATCTATCTGACCTTTGTTGGACAACTGAGAGGGGGGGGGAGGGAGGTGAATCAGTTGTTACCGTGCTTAAACAATTATGCTTCTTTTAAACTCTTTGCAGAAACATTGAATGATGATCACATTAATGCAGGGAAATAAACAATGGCACATTCAGCATCAGTCACATATAAGAGAAACACAAAGACAGATATTTCCCGAGGAAACCCATGCAGGGTAAAAACCTCTTTTTCTTTATATGATAAGTAATAGTTACATTCTTTACAGTATCATACATATGAGAACCAACTCATAATGAGGCTACAACCTCAATTTTGCAAGTTGCAACTTGCTGAGAGAACCAACTCTCTGTTTTCTCTAGCACCCACTAGAAGGAAGCACCAACTCCCTGGTTTCTCTAGCACCAACTAGAAGGAAGCAACAACTACCTGGTTTTTCTAGCACC
>ML784265.1:193932-212656 GCA_009831015.1 Picea engelmannii
TGTTCAAGCACCCACTTGAACCTTTGAGGACACCAGTCCTCCCTAGCTCCTCCCAACCACCCTGAAATATAAATATTTGCTACTGAAACTTATTACAGTGATATGATGTTCAACAATGGCTTACCAGACTCATCATTGTTCTGCTGCATATCATTTCTTTGTCTACCTTATTGCCTTTCTGCACCCATCACCTGCACTGTCTGTTCTTTCAATTTTTGTGCTCTGTGCGCCATGTCCAATCACTGCACAATTCCTCTTCTTTACTATTCAGCTGCTGCACTCTCCTCCTTCTTCACACATGAATCACTTTCACCACCAACAACCATAGCAAAAACAAACAGCAACAACAACCCCTCTCTTCTCTGTACCATGTATATATAGTTTATGTGCATCTTGTGCATGCAATAATCACCATTCCTCTGCATGCTCATACCGCGCCAATCTCCTCCACATCTCAAGTGCTCTGCGTGATCATCATCATGACTCTTCGACTTCTCTGCCAGTTCAACTGCGCGTTCGGCATCACTAGGTGTTATGCTGAGATTCCTCAGCCTCTCTGGTAGTTGAGACTCTTCGTCTTCTATGTGACAGTCGAGCTCACCTTCTCTATTTTAGTTTCAGGCTTCCACTCTCATCCATCTGTCAATCCCTTCTAAGAATAGTCTTCCTTCACTTGGACGAAGCTTGGAGACTCTTCATCTCCTCCGGTGATCACACAAGGGTCTCTTTGAATTCTCTAGTAGATGCCATCAATGGTTTCTAGTAGTTTCATTGTGTCGTGCATTAGTAGCCCTCCGATCAACACTTGATCTGACGGTTCAGATTACATCACGATTTTACCTATCGCGATATCGGGATTCCTGATGTCAATAATCTTTGACATGTCCAACTCTTGATCCCTGATGCCTCTCCATTGACTGGAATCAGCGGTCCAGATCAAAGCTTGATCTGACTATTCATATTACATCGTGATTTCACATATCACAATATCATGATTCTTGATGTCAATAATTTTTGACATGTCCAACTCTCGATCCCTGATGCCTCTCCATTGACTGAAATCAACGGTCTGGATCAAAGCTTGATTCAACGGCTATGATTTAAGTCGCGATTTTTCCTATCGCGAAATCAGGATTCCTGTAGCATTGTTTCTTTGACATTTCCAACACGCGATCCTCGAAACTCCGAAGTGGTGTCCATCTGCTGACGTCACATGTGGATTGATACGTGTTGAATACTTCCACGTGTCACTCTGATTCGTGACTTACATGTGCCTGAAATGTTGAATCAGTCTGACACTTGTCATTACCTGGTTGTGCCATGTGTTCCTAGCTGACGTGGTCTGCTGACGTGAGTCAGGTCGACGATCTAGATCACATCTTGATCTGACGGTTCAGATTGAATCAGGATTTGACTCATCGTGATTTCGGGATTCTTGATGTCAATATTCTTTGACATCTCTAACACTCGATCCTCGAAACTCCGACAGGGAGTCGGATCAACGGTCCACATAACACCCTGAGATGGACGGTCCTCCTGCTTCCGGGATTTGCCAGCGCTCTACTCCTTTCACTTTTAAAGATCGTGCAGGTTTTCCTCGATCCAACGGTGGTCAGACCCTACGCTCAGATCTGACGCCTCTAACTTCAATTACCCCTCCGGCCAAGCTCGTGGTCCACGTGACCTCCCCCTATATGACCACAGCCAAACCTCCTCATCGAGGTTTCGGACTTTCCAATGTCGAAACAAGTATGTCCTGAGGATTCGTGATCCCTCGAATCCCGACGCGCTCTTTACACACTAGCTCTCCTGGCTAGGATCCAGGCCCATATGACCGTTATCCCCGTGACCGTAGTCTTACCACTCGTTGGGGTTTCGAGCTTTTCAATGCCGCAATGCATTGGCTCATGGGATTCCCGATATGTGAAACGTCGATGAGTCAACCCCCCTTTCAGGATTTCAACTTGGATTTTCTCGATGGTAAAGCTCGTGAAGGTCCTGTCCGATCTGTCGGTTGACGGTATTTCTGAATGAGATCCAATGGCTCTCGATCTCTCCCTTTGTTAGGCTTCTCCTAGGCTCCTCTTGGACGTAGAAACCAATGGTCTAGATCTTCTTCTTCAGCCGATCTGACGGCGGCTGTTCTCCCTCCCGATCTTTGTACACTTTCCTCCAAACCTTGGGAGAATTACCAGTTCTCAAAGGCCTCGACCTTTGTCTTCCTTCTCCTTTGCGAACTCCTGTATCTTGAGCTTTGTTGTGCGCGTTCTCCTCGACGTTGTTCCTCTTGAGCTTACGTTGTTCCTGTTTTTCCATCGATGCACACTCTGATCCTGCCATCTTCACTATTGTACTTGCCATCGATATTGTTGTACTTTCGATCAATGACAAGCTTACACTGCCTGTAAAACATACCAAACATCCTCTACACTATCTCTTCTAATCTTATCGAGGTTTCTCTGCAGCTTTTTCCCAAAATACTTCTGGTGCCCGTCTGTTACATTCTTCCTGTATTCATGCCATCTTCATTATTGTACTTGCCATCAATGACACCCTGTTAAACATTTCCAACAACCTTCAAATATGGGAATATCAAAATTAACTTGTACCTTGAAGGGAGAGGTTCCACCAAAGTGGTCTCTTAATAAAGATGCACTTGTTGCTATCGGAAGGCATTGAAGGATGTGGGAAACATTCTCCATCATTTTGTTTGTCTATCACGCGAGAGATTGCTCAAGAAATAGGTTAATAGAAAATGTTTCTCTGCCATTTTTCTTTTCTATGTCCATATAGGGTTTCTTAGGCGTGCAAGAGTGATTTTTCTCAAGAGCATCAATCTCGAGACCCAACTTGCTATACTCGGACCTTGTCAGAGACATGCACTAAAAAACGATCAAGAGAAGCCTGCTTTGATACCACTGATCTGGATTATTTTCAGAACAAAATGAAATCATAGATATTATAATGAAATACACATAAAAAAATTCAGAAACAGAGAAATACAACAATACATGATTTCTATTAATGAAAGAAATGTATAGAGACTATAAAAATACAGAGTGCAAGAGCCGCTAGATTGGTGGTAGCTTTATCTCTAAGAAGAGATGTGACAGATACACTCATTCGCAAGAAGATTATTACAATGAGGCTCTGAAGAAATTTTTATGATAAACATGAATTCCAAAACCCTAGACATCCAAAAACCTAACCCTAGGAGATGAAGCGCCAAAAGTCATGTGGGCCCCGTTGGGATCATTTAGTACATTAACTTCTCGGGGTCGTAACTTTTTCATATGATCTTTGTTTTAGGCACATGATAGCCTGTTGGAAAGATATTTTCGATAAATGCGCATTATTCCATAAAACTCTGACTCTGTCTACATTTTGACTATGGAAAGCTAAGAAAACATTGTTTAGAGCCCCAAAACGGCCCTAGAAGTACAAAAAGATGCACTGACATGAAAACTTCCAAAATAAGCCAGTTAGAATAGGTGGGAAGCCACCAATATCCACCTGGATTCTATGTATGGCTTCAATAGAGCTTCGTAAGTGAAAAACCCACAATTAAAAAGAAATGTCCCCATTACAGAGAAACGTGTTGAACTAAAAACTATTAAGATGAGCCAGTTGGAATTTGGAACATGTGGGTGGCCACCAATATCCACCTAGATAAAATTGAGTGGACCAAATTGATACCCAAATAATTGGCATAATCATGCTTGTATATATACTTAATCAAAGTGGTTTTGTATGATAATTATATGCTCAAAATTGGTTTTCTAAATTTACTTGATTTGTGTTGGATGAAATATTTTGAAGTAGAAAATCATTGCCAGAGTGGGCACATTCTTTTTGTTGAATTTTCTACTTAAGCAGTTAACTATGTTATCACATAATGTTGTGGGATGGTCAAAAAATCATTTTTTAGGATTTTTGTTGAGTCATAGGTTCTTTTTAGTTTTATGATTTCCTCCTACAGTCATTTTCATTTTTTTTTCAATAAACCAAGTATTTTTAGCATTAGTATAACATCTTGTGGTGTGGTTATGTCATGGGTAAAATTTGAAATTATCATGACAAAGAGTGTCAGTCCCTTAGCAGTAACATATTTCTAATTAACATCATCACCTTGACATATATTTCCCATAAGTTGTGTCAAGTACCTATTTACTTGCTCATGATGTCAGATCAGTTTGTAACTTAAGCGTTGTCGACTCACTAGTAGAGTTTGCAGCGCCCTCAAAGTACCGTTTTTCATTCCAGATAATCATTCACTTTTTCACATGACAAGATTTTGTGTTGTTTCAAATATTATCTCTAACAGATTACATGGATCATAAATTTCAAATCCTAATGGTTTCCTTGAAGCACTCAAATCAAATTTTGGAGCAGGCGTTGCAGACTGTGACTAGTGCTACAAACTCTATTGTGAACTGGTGGCAGAGGATGGTTGGTGCTTAGACCACTTAAAGTTATTCCTGAGAAAACCTGGTGATTTCATTGGTTATCTCCAGCCTACCAGGTACTCCATGAGCTTTCCCACCTTATTTTAAGGTCTGGAAAGGGTTGGGTGATTGTTTCTTTTGGTGGCGCTGCAAACTACTGTCTGACGCTGTGAACTTTCTCAGAAATTGTTGATCATCTCTAGAGCTCTTTCCTCACACCCTGAATATTTTCTTTTGAAGCTATAAAACACCATGTTTTTAAACTACCACATCCATTGCTCATTTATAGCTTCGCTTATCCAAACCTGAGTTTTCCAAAAACCTTGCTCTGACGCTGTGAACCTTGCATAATCAAGCCAATGTTGTGAACTCTTTGTTCCAACAATTACTGCAGAAAACAGTTTGTTTCAAACTTGTTTGAGGTCCATATTCCTGGTCGATCTGATGAATTTAACCCTAGTGGTAGTCATTTGAGTCCTACTTAGACGTTTTCTACCTGTGCAAACCTTAAATTCACAAAGTTAGCATACCAAATATGTTGATCTTATTTCATAAATAGTTTTCCAGTATTCCTTTCCTCTATTCCCCATAGCTGAAAGAATACCTAGTCTCATTCCTGGAGGTAAATTAAAGATTTAACTTACAAAATTCCCACCCCCACTGATATTTCAAAGGATTCCTACGCTAAAACCCTAACTCATGTTTCTCTGTTTTCACCTGGAGAAAACATTTAAACTTTGTGTTGAGGTTTTCCCAGCTAGCATTGATGGATAATCAGCAGAAGAAAATTAAAAAAGGAGGGTACATTGTGAGGATTGAGCCCTATGACATGCATTTGTTTGATGTTGAACCCATGATCAGGGTGTTAGAAAAGTAGGATCGCAGAGCAATAAAATAAAACAAATGCGGAAACAAAACACAAAAGATACACAATACAATAGAGACATAGATATACATGGTTCACACAGTGTGGGATACGTCCACCGGATAAATTTCTAGGTCCTTCATTTATTATTATCTATCAAATGAAGGGATAGAACCTACAACAAACCTATTGTAACTTCCTCTTCTTTCTCTCACAATCTCCTATCTCATAATACAATATTCTCAATGATACATAGCCTCAATACATTTCCCTCATAAAAAGAGGGTTTCCTTCCAGGGACAAAAAACCTAACATAACTTCTATTGTCATATATGTGACCTTATAATGAACGGTCCAGATTTACTATGAAATTACAATATACATTTACAAAGAAATTTTTCCTTCGGGGGCCCGCTTTCCCCTAGACCCCGTAGAGGGGGTAACCCCCCTCTGCACTCTCCTGCGTGGAGGAGTGTACATTATTTTGGGGTGTAAAGTATTCATGGGGTCTAAACATGGTTGGAAACAAAGACCTATGAATCAGGAAGATAATCAAGCTCCACAACCAAAAATATCCCACTTGGAGACTGATCTCAACAACTCCACCACTGTTGTATATGTTGGACTATGATCCTTCTTGGACCTGGAAAATTCATCATCTTCATATTAATTCTTCAAAACCAACTGAAAATGAGCAGGAAATCAGTTTCTCCATGGTTACTCCCTTTGTTAACATGTCTGTAGGATTCTGGCTAGTGTGTATCTTTGATAACTTCAAATGTCCATCATCCAAGATGGATCGTATGAAATGGTACCTGAGATGTATATTCTTAGTCTTTGAATGGAAGATTTAGTTCTTTGCAAGATGAATGGAACTCTCACTGTCACAGTACAACCTACTATTCTCCTTCTTCTTTCCCAATTCCTAGATAAGCCTCTGTAACCAAATCATTTTTTTACTAGCCTATGTAGCAATAACATACTATGCCTCTGTTGTTGAAAGTGAAACAACCTTTTGCAATTTCGAAATACAACTTACTGTTGTTCCACCTATAGAAAAAAGAATACCCTGTGCTGCTCCTCCTGCTATATTTATCACCTACCATATATGAATCAACATATCCCTGTAGAACACTGTCTGAACCTCCAAAACATAATGCATGAGAAGTAGTACCTCTCAAATACCTGAGAATCCACTTTACTGCCTCCCAATGTTCTTTATCTGGATTTTTTATATACCTTCTCACAACTCCCATTGCATTTGCAATATATGGCTTTGTGCAAACCATCTCATACATCAAGTTTCCAACTGATGATAAATAAGGGACCCTAGACATGTATTCTATCTCCTCCTATGCCTTGGGACACATTTCCTTAGTTAATTTGAAATGGCTGGCCAAAGGTGTACTAACTGGTTTTGCATTCTGCATTCTAAACCTCTCCAACACATTCTCTATGTACTCACCCTGATACAATGTCAATTTGTGATTCTTCTTGTCTCTTGTTATTCTCATACCAAGGATTTTCTTTGTAGCACCCAAATTCTTGATCTCAAATCAATTAGCTAATTTCTTCTTGAGCACATTTATATCTTGCATATTAGACCCTGCAACAATCATGTCATCAACATACAATAGAAAGATAATATAGCTTCCATTTTCTAGCCTTTTAAAATAAACACGGTGATCAGAATGACATTTACTATAACCTTGTTCTATCAGAAACCTGTCAAAATCCAAATACCACTACCTTGGAGCTTCATTTAGGCCATACAAGATCTTCTTCTACCTGCATACCAAATTCTCCTTCCCTTTGACCTCATAACCCTATGGTTGTTGCATATAAATCTCTTCCTCCAAATCCCCATGGAGAAAAGATGTGTTTACATCTAGTTGTTCAAGATGCAAATATTTTACTGCCACAAGGCCTAAAATAGTCCTAATTGAAGTCATTTTAACAACAAGAGAAAATATTTCATCAAAATATATACCTTTATTTTGTGCAAACCCCTTTACAACAAGTTTAGCCTTGTATCACTTTTTTCCTCCATCTTCTTCCTTCAACTTGTAAACCCATTTATTCTGCAATGCTCTTTTTCCTACAGGAAACTGACCCAAGTCCCAAGTCTGGTTGTTTACCAAGGAATACATTTCATATTTCATGACTTTCTCGCATTTATTTTTAGTGTCTACTTGCATTGCCTCTTCATAACATTTTGGTTCACCAGAATCAGTCAACAACAAATAATACAATGAAGGAGAGTATCGTTCAGGGGGTATACTTAACATGGTATATATTCTAACAACACTTGCAAGAGTTTGAGGTACATGTTGATCCTGTTGTTGTACATTTTGATTTTCTAGTACCTTTGGAGTTTCGTTTCCAGTGATCTCATCAAGCATTGTGTATTCTTGTTTTTCTTTTTCATGTTTCTTTCCCTGCCACTGATCTTTATACAAGACCTTCTCATTGAATATGACATATCTACTCCTAATGATTTTTTTATTTTCATAATCCCATAAGAGATAACCAAAATAATTAACACTGTATCCAATAAAGGTACACTTCTTGGATTTTTCCTCAAGTTTTGTTCTATTTTCTTTATCAATATGGACAAATGATTGAAACCGAAAGTCCTCAAAAAAGAATAGTTTACCTTTTTACCTATCCATTCCTACTATGGAATTATACAATCCAAAGAGCTTGAAGGTCCTCTATCTATTAAGTAAACAACAATATCTATAACATCTACCCAGAACTGTAAAGGAAAACCAACATGTAATCTCACACTCCTTGCACGCTCCATGATTGTCTTGTTCATCGTTTCTGACACACCATTTTCTTGTGGTGTTCCTGGAGCTGTCTTCTCTCTATAAATCCCATGGTATGAACAGTAATCATCAAACTCCTTGTTGTAATGTTCACCTCCATTGTCTGATATGAGAAACTTCAACCTTTTTCCTGTCTCATTCTCAACCAAAGCTTTCCATTTCTTAAAAGTATCAAAAACATCATATTTTTGTCGAATGCAATGAACCCGAGTTTTTCTAATTGTATCATCAATAAAAGTAGCATAATAATGAGAGCCACCAAGATATGATACATGATCTGGTCCCCATACATCGGTATGCACAAGCTCTAACCTTTCACTCTTCTTTTCTTTTCTAACTCTGAGAAATCTGACTCTCTTATGTTTTCCATAAACAAAATGCTCACAGAAATCCAAATCAAATTGTTTAAGATCTGGAAACAAATTTATTTTGTGAAGTATATGCATCCCCTTCTCACTCATGTGTTCAATCCTACGATTCCACATGGATATATCCACTCTTGTAGAAGCTAAAGAGATAGAAGATTCAGTATTACCAGTACATAAATACATTGTACCTACCTTCTCTCCTTTTTCTATAACCAATGATCCTTTGGTGACCTTCCACACCTTATCTGTAAATATGGATATACAACCTTCACTTTCCAACTTCCCCATTGAAATTAGATTTTTCCTTAGATCTGGAACATGTCCTACCTCTTTCAACAACCATTGGTTTCCATTGCTTTGCTTTATTTTTACCTTTCCCATTCCAATAATTTTGCATGGTGCATCATCACCCAAATGAACCTGTCCAAAATCACCTTGAACATAATCTAGAAAATGTTTCCTATGGGGCGTGGCATGAAAAAAAGCCCGTGAATATACTACCCATGACTTAGAAATATTATCTATAGAAATAATCAAAGCATTTTGTAACACATCACTTGTTACATTCGCTTCCTGATTTTTCACCTGTAGTCCATCTCTTTGTTTCTTTGGAGCTCTACAGTCTTTTTTTAGATGTCATTTCTTCCCAAGATTCTAGGACTCTATCTTTCCAAATATGGATTTGGATCTGCCCTTCCTAGAATTCACATGGTTCACTAATCACTTTCCTCTATCCTTTTGTCTTCCCCTGTTCTCCATGTTTAACACATTACCTGATGTCTCACATGTGCGTTTCCATCACATTTCCTCACTAAGGATAACACCAACAACATCATCAAATTTTAAATTATTTGAACTAGAGACAGAGTTACTTACAGCCATGACCAAGTTGTTCCAGCTTTCTGGAAATGAGCACAATATTAGAAGAACCATGACCTCATCATCAAAGTCCACTTTTACAAAACTTATTTGATTAGTAACCGTATTAAATTCATTTAAATGATCTACAACAAACCCACATTTTGACATCTTCATATTAAATAATCTCTTCATTATAAATACCTTATTGGATGTCGAGGGTTTTTCATACAGTTTAGCCAATGCATCCATCAACTCCTTCATTGTATTTTCTTTCAAAATATTGAAATCCACCAATGCTTCGAGGCTCCGTCCTATCGTTCCTAGTGCCCTTATGTAAAGAACCTCCCATTCTTCCTCCTTCATGGTCGTCATCTTCTTTTCTATTCCACCTAATGGTAGGAATAGATCCTTCTAATATTAATAATATTCCATCTTCATCTTCCATAACTAGTAGTTTTGGCCATTAAATTTCTCGACCCTAAAATTTTCATCTTCCGCCATTTCTCCCACTCGAACCAAGAACCCTCTTTTCCTGCAAGTTACCTTTCGCTCAGATACAGTTGTTAGAAAAATAGGATCGCAGAGAAATAAAATAAAACAAATGTGGAAACAAAACACAAAAGATACACAATACAATAGAGACACAAATGTATGTGGTTCACCCAGTGTGGGCTACGTCCACTAGAGAAATTGTCACATCCTTCCTTTATTATTATCCATCAAATGAAGGGATAGAACCTACAACAAACCCACTATAACTTTCTCTTTTTTCTCTCACAGTCTCCTATCTCAGAATACAATATTTGCAATGATACATAGCCTCAATACATTTACCTCATAAAAAGAGGGTTGCCTTCTAGGGAAAGAAACCCTAACATAAATTCTACCGTCAAATATACGACCTTATAATGAACGGTCCATATTTACTATGAAATTACAATATACATTTACAAGGAAATTTTTCCTTCGGGGCTTTTCCCCCAAACCCCCACTTCTCACTAGACCCTCCAGAGGGGGTAACCCCTCTCTGCACTCCCCCGTGTGGAGGAGTGTACATTATTTCGGGGTGTAAAGTCTCCATGGGGTATAAACATGGCTGGAAACAAAGACCTCTGAATCAGGAAGATAATCAAGCTCCACAACCAACACAGGGAAGTCTTCCAAAGAGTGGGTTGTCTTAATTTCTGTCAGAAAATGCAGAGGGGGCACCTCGAGGTATCCAGGGATTTTTCCCTGAACTTTGATGGGACCAAGACCAAGGTTAGGGTACTAGAATTTGAGGTATCTAAAATGACCATAGAAGTAGCTACTGAAATGCCTAATATTGGGGAGAGATGGTTTAAATAAATGAACCTAAATGCATCCTTCTCCAAATAATTCATCAAACCAGAATATCAAGGAGACTACTTATCAAAAGGAGTGCCCAGGAACCATATGATTGAGGGTTTTCATAAGATGTTGAGGGTGATCCAAAGATACTTTACATGTGAAGGGAGATTCAACATGATTTATGAGTATCACATAAGACAATTGCTACACTTCACAAAAAATGATTTTATGAATATTCCTTTTTATTTGTTTAGGAGTATTGGAAAAATGGTCGACATAGTACGAGCTAAATAGACAGCTTAAAGAGGCAAGGACTAAAATTTCCCAACTAAAAGGGGAGGGGTTGGTTGAAAAGAATAATTTAAATTATCTTATGGATATGTATCTTGAAAATATTGACAAGGCCCGATTTGTAGAAAAAAAGTTTCTTCCTCTCCAAAGGCAACTCAAAAAATTATACATACAAAACAGAGCATGCCAGGCTCAGATCAGAAAACTAAAAATGGAGTTGCAACCTTTTAAGGAAGAGATAGCCAAGAGGAATTTGGATGTGTTGGCCCATGTTTCCACAAGAAGGATTTCTAGACTCAGAAAATAAAAAAGATGAAATGATTTAAAACAATTTTAGTTTTGGACAATGCATGTTTTTGAAATTTTGAGATTTTGGTGGATAATGATGCCTATGAACTAAAAGTTTTCACTCATATACCAGATCATGAGTTTTTACACCATCTCTAGCTCCGAAGATGGTTTTTGGGGTGTTTTGGGGCTCTACTATATATGTTAAGTAGCTACATGAATGTTTGCAGCACCTGGCGCTGCGAACTAGCTTATACAATCGGGTGTTGCAAACTTCACTACGAACTAGCTGATATTGTTGGCGCTATAGAATTTGTTGTGAACTCATATTCTGGAGGTTTCAAAAGGATTAGTGGTTTCCATATGGCTATAGGAGTAAGTGGCAACTGCTTGGAGGTTAGTTGAAAGATGGAGGGACACATAAAAATAAGAATATGCACTCAAGGGACACTTCATTATACATATTAAAGATGTTAGAATAGTGGCTAGCATTAGCCTAGTTTTTAGCCATTTGTTATTTTTGATTGAACAATTGTTGTTACTCCAACTTCAGATGTGGGAATCATATGCTAGTGGGTGGGATTCGAATTGTACTATTTTTATTCACAACCTAGTATATAAGATAGGAATTAGAAGTCATTGAGGGGCTTGAATGGTTGATATGAGACTATTTTTGTAATGTTGTAATGTAACAGAGCCATCCCTAGATTTTTATGTATCAGACTTGAGAATTTTGGTTAATAGAAGTCATCTTTCTTCATGCCGTATTACTTTTGTCTTACTCTAGATTTACTGTCATTTGAATGCTTCAATAGATATATTATATATGTATTACAATGGAGGTTTGATTGTGATGTTTTTATAATTTTTACCAGAGTTTAGCTTTGATTAAAGAAGTTCTTGTATTAAAAGATTTTCTTCATTGGTCTGCTAGTACTGATTGATGCTAATAGTAGACTGATTTCATCTTCCTTATTACAGTATTCTATCTATTCACCTTACTCCTTTAAAAATATGATCTAAGTTAGCCAAGACCTCATTTGTTGATGCATTTTATCTAGATTTTTTTGTGATTTACATTTGTTGTGCTGAGTTTTGATCCATTTGACACCTTATTTTAAAATTCACCTTACAAACCTATTGATGGGTGTTGAGATTACACTTTAGCAGTCAAAGTGTGACTTTCAATGCTAAAAAACTATATTAGTGTTATTTTACTTATAAACCATTAGCACAATAAATGCATATCAAATATCACTGAAAGAATAACATCCACAACATACACAAGATTTACCCTGGGAAAACCCTCTAGGGGAAAAACCCGAAAAAACTTTCTCAATATAGATTCACCAAAAAAGAACAATTCCTCTCTCCAAGAGAGAATTGACAAAGCAGAATATCCTCCTTAAACCCTTGACTAGGGAAGATTATCGAACCACTTAACCATAAGATAAACCAAGAACTTCCACAACGTCACCTCCTAGTTGCAGTCCCATCTCCCTCTGAGACTTGTGCACTTCCTCTTCTTAGTTGCAGAGCTAGTGTGTGTACAAATGACACGTTGGCCTCCTTTATAAATAATGTTCTGGCCATCCTAAAATTAGGTCTGGGCTGACCTGTTACTTAACCCTTTTATTTTCTATTTTACATGTCAAGGCACAATAGGGCCGACTTTTACAAAGGCATAATAGGGCCTTATTAAAAAAATATAGTATAACAATATTCTTTAGGTTTTTTCACTCCCTCTTAGAAAGGAAGGTATCCTTCTTGTCACGGTCATCATCACTACTTTTGCGCTTCTCAATACTTGGTCATTATCTTGTTGTCAATCACAGATATATATATCATAAGAAGTTATGCACTTTCACCAACCTTTCATACTGAAGTAACATACTAGCCTATATTGGAGTACCAACCTACATTGGGGTATCATACAATACTACAATGGAGTTACCAACCTGCGTTGGGGTAGCGTACTATCCTGTGTTAGAGTTATCAACCTGTGTTGGGGTAGTGTACCATCCTTTTTTGGAGTTACCAACCTGCGTTGGGGTAGCATACCATCCTACGTTGGAGTTACCAACCTGTGTTGGGGTAGTGTACTAGCCTACATTGGAGTTACCAACCTGTGTTCGGATAGTGTACCATCCTATGTTGGAGTTGCCAACCTATGTTGGGGTAGCATACCATCCTGTGTTGGAGTTACCAACCTACACTGAGGTAGCGTACTAGCCTGTGTTGGAGTTACCAACCTGCACTAGGGTAGTCTACCGACTTGCATTGGAGTTACCAACCTATGTTGGGGTAGCTTCCTCTAATGGGGATCTCATCACTTCCCTCTACTGGGGACCACATCACTTCCCTCTTCTAGGGAACACATCATTTCCCGCTACTGGGGAACACATCACTCCCTCTCATGCGGGAAAATCCTTCTAGACCACACCAAGCTCATCTATGAATTATTTGAACTTCTCTCTTAATAGAGGCTTAGTCAACATGTGTTCTACCTTATCGTCGATAGGAAAATACTGGAGCTTTACTTATCCCTTATGTATCATCTCTTAGATATGATGATACTTGATCTCAATATACTTGGACTTGTCATGACACACTGGGTTCACTGAAAAATTTATGCAACTCTCGTTTTCATAAAAGATATAGGTTTCATCCAACTTGAGATCAAACAATTTTGCAATCAACTTCCGAAGCCACATTGCTTCACCACAAGTTGAGCATACTACCACATACTCTTCCTCTGCATAAATGAGTATCATACAATTTTTCTTCTCACTTAACCATTATATCACAACTGATCCCATACTAAAGCAACATTCAGATTTACTTTTCCAGTCGGTGACACTGCCTACCCAATCGGAATCTATGTAGCCTTTCAATCTTATCTCATAATCCGAGATATATCTGAGTCCATAATAGATTGTACCCTTTAGGTACCTAATCACATGTTTTTCCATAATTAGGTGAACATGTCTAGTCTCAATCATGTACTGACTCAATGTGTTCACCTCAAAACATATATATGTATTCATGTTCATCAAATATATAAACAAGCCAAATTTTTCACATCTCATTGTACCAAACTGGTACACTTGCTCAGTTATAACTCAATCTACACAAGCATGTGCTATCTCTATGTGATTTCTGCAAATAACTATTTGTCTCATTGCGTGAGAGTATGTCTTATACTCTCTCTGTAACTTTTATTCTGGGATTGGGACTCTGCACCTGTAGCTGCTCTGAAGATGAGAATGACTGCTCCATTCTCATTGTAGTTGTTGAACTCTGATAGTAGCTCCTCTACTCTATCACAGAAACAACTCCATATGAAACTGAGAGTGGCTTAATAACTGACACTGAGGGTAGTTTATCCTCTTTCTCTGTAGGTAACTCAATCTTATATTGTAGTCATGTCTCCATGGCTTGACTCATGTACTGCACCAACTAACACTGGAGATAAATAAATCTAAAATACATGGATTTGCATACCTGCTCCCTCTTAATCTCATACTTTGTGGGCTTCATTTAATGAATCATGTTTTCTCTATATATACTTCTTTTGATTACTGGAGAAAATGTCTCATCATAGTCTTCTCCCTCTTGCTGGGAGATTCATATGGACACAAATCAGGCTTTGTACATCTCCATGAATGTTCCTAGGGAGGTTTCTCCTCCTTACTGTATTGTGAGGGTTGACTCCCTCTGAGCTCTAGCTCCTTATGAGCCGGTACTTGGTGGGGCCTCTTACCTCACCACTGGTGGAGCCACCTTCTCCTCATGATATGGATCATCAATTCTATATCGATTTGTATCCTATAAAGTGTCACAAGACCATACTTGTCTCTTTCTAGTTACTAAAATGATTCAAGGTAAGCCCTTCTGGCTATACTAACTCTTCATGATGATATAAAGAGTGATAACCTCTACTAGAGGGTATTTTTTTATGATCTTAGGAGCCTTATTCTCCTCATGATATGTCTTCATACGAGATGTTAAGTATCTAGAAAATGTAGCTTCTTCTTCTTCTTCTTCTTCGGTGCATGGATGCATATGGTCATGTATACAACTTGGATAGTGTGTTCCATTTCTCATCTAATATGTTGCATCCTGCAACCGTCACTATATCTCCCTCAGGGTTATCACATGTGACCTTCCCAGAACAAGAACAAGGGAGAAACGGTAGACAAGAATAATACTCTTTATAATAATAATAAAAACAATAGAGAGAACAATCGTCACAGTGGCTCCTTCAAAGCTATCACTTGTGACCTACCTGAAACAAGGGTCAAAATTAAGAAACACAATAATAATAAATGAGAGAAACATTATTCTAGTGTTGTGATCGGTCATTCCTCCATAGTAAACTGGAAACAAAACAAGAAGTTTCTCCTATAGGAGATGTTAGTTATATCTAGTAAATGATTACAATAAGCATTTATCTCAATAGTGCACACAATAAACTTTTTAAGGATTGTTATCAAAATTATATTGTTTACTTGTAATGTGGCATTTATCAAACTTGATATGTGAAAATTTGAATCTTATCAACTTAATCAATCAAACCTAGAACCTAGAGTCTTGTCCTCCAAAATGAGTGTTGTTGCTTTTATTCTGAGTCTCCTTCACTCAAGATGACAAGTATTCTCTTCAACATGTCCTATGTTCTAAGATAATATGCTTTCTTGACAAAAATCTGAGTTAGAGAATAAACTCTATAATCTCAACCTTAATCAATCTAATACTTTGACTTTGATTTCAAAAAATGGTTAGTATAATAGTCAAAACTTCAACAGATCAAAATACAACCTAGATGTTCATAAAATTGCAATAATTCCATAACAAATAGAAGCATATCAAAATAATCAAACCTAGGGTGCATTGTTCTTCTGAATGTGTTGGATTTGAGATCCTTCTAGATCTACGATTGTTGTTTGGAAAAAATATCCCTTCTCTTGAAAATACCCTTAAGATAATGATACAGTTTAAATATATGTAAGTACATACCTCTGACAGTATTGGAAGGTAGTGCCACCATCTTCCAGTAGCGACAAGCAATAACGAACCTTTAAAACTTCAAAGGTGTTTCAACTTGTAATTTAAAGGTAGATGGAGATTTTCTAGGGTAAGGCGCAGTGGGACAATAAAAAATGAGTCCTGACACTTCACACAAACTTTCACTGCAACTGGTGTTGGTACTGCAACTGGTGCTGGTACTGCAACTGCAACTGGTGTTGGTACTGCAACTGCAACTAGTACTTCAATTGCAACTGCAAACTTAGGGTTTTATGAGGAAACCATAATTCCTCAAACTTTAAATTTTGGAATTTTGATCGAGGGACTAGGTTCGCCTTCCTAGGACTAGCTCCTAGATGGTATTACTTTTCCCACTGTCCTCCAATAAGGTGGATGATGTCACTTTTTAGGTTTTATACAAAAACCCTAATTTCTAAAATTTGTCCAAAACTGAAAAATGTTCTTGGGAAAAAGTGCACTCGGGTTAGGAGAGTCTTCCCATGCCCTTATCTTCTTCAGCAAGTTATTATGTGCTATGAAAAAGTCCTTCCTTAAGGCCCGCTTTGAAACCATGTTGATTTTTCTACTTAAGCAGTTAACTATATTATTTTTCTTTTACTTATAAACCATTAGCACAGTAACTGCATATAAAATATCACTAAAATAATAAAATCCACAACATACACAAGATTTACCCTTGGAAAACCCTCTAGGTGAAAATCCCAGCAAACTTCCTCAATATAGATTCACCAACCAAGAAAAATCCCTCTCTCCAAGAGAGAACTAACAAAGAATAATGTCTTCCTCAAACCCTTGACTAGGGAAGAGTAGTGCACCACTTAACCAAGAGATACCCAAGAGATAAACCAAGAACTTCCACAACGTCACCTCCTAGTTGCAGTAGCATCTTCCTCTGAGACTTGTGCACTTCCTCCTCTTAGTTGCAGAGCTAGAGTGTGTGTACAAATGAGGCATTGGCCTCCTTTATAAATAGTGGTATGGCTAGCCTAAAATTAGGTCTAGGCCGACCTGTTACTTAACCCTTTTATTTTATTTTTTACATGTCAAGGCACAATAGGGCAGACTTTTACAAAGGCACAATAAGCCCTAATTAACATATATAATATAATAATATTCTTTAGGGTTTGTCTTGGTCAAATACAATAAGGATATCTTCCGAATCTACTCAATCTTCAATACTTTTTCCTTTTATTTGAGCTTGAGTGGAGCAATTTTAATGGGAAAATCCTTTCCCATTCAAATCATTGTCAACCTTGGTACTTTCATGTTCCTTGTATTTGAGCTTGAGTGTTCAATGATCAGAATAGGTATCTTATTTCCATTGTTAATGTGCAAAGAAAATGAAATTGTTTGGGACAAAAAAATATCTAGATAATTAACATCCTCATGCTTGCAGATATACTAAAGAAAAGTGTTTTTTTTATGGGAATTCCATGCTCAAAATTGGTTTTCTCAATTTATTTGTGTTGGAAAAAATGTTTTTAAGGGGTGATTTACTTCCAGTCTTAGAACTTTATTTTTCATTGTATTTGATCTTGAGTGGAGTGATTTGATTGAGAAAATCCTTTCCCATTTGAATCATTGTTGACCTTGGCACAAGTTTCTTTTTCCTTGTGTTTGAGCTTAAGTGTTCAATTCCCATAATGGGTGTATTGTTTCCATTGTTATTTTGCAAAGAAAATTGTATTGAGTGGAACAAATCAATTCTTAGATAATTAACATCATCATCCGTTCATATATGCTTAAACAAAGTGTTTTTTCACCGGAATTTCATGCTCAAAATTGGTTTTCTCTATTTACTTGATTTGTGTTGGGAATTTTGTTTTGAAGGGATGAATCATTGTTGGCCTTGACACTTTATTTTTCCTTGTATTTGATATTGAGTGGATTGATTTGAATGAGATTACTTTCCCATAGGTGGAAAACCCTTCTAATAATATCTTTTATGATTGGCCAAAACATTTTGAGAAAGAAAGTCATTGGTAGGACTTGGCATCCTTTTTATTTGAGTTATGTAGGAGAAAATCAATTTGTATGAACTTGTTATGTCTAGATTTGGCATCTCATAGGATATTCATATGTGCATGGGAAAATCAATTTGCAAGGGCACATTTTTAAATGTGCGATTTTTAAATTGTGACTATAATCACTTCCAAATCTATATAAAACAAAATCCACTATAAAATAGAAAATTAAATAACATGTATTTTATTTAATTGATATTCATACAATGAAATTCACTTCCATTCACTATAAAATCAATTTGCAAGGGCACATTTTTAAATGTGCGATTTTTAAATTGTGACTATAATCACTTCCAAATCTATATAAAACAAAATCCACTATAAAATAGAAAATTAAATAACATGTATTTTATTTAATTGATATTCATACAAT
>ML784265.1:213247-225234 GCA_009831015.1 Picea engelmannii
TACAGTTTCACTGATCACATTTTTATACTGACTCATTCTTTGAGGACACTTACGAGCAAGTAATCCAGTTATGGTACATTATGATTTATGCTTTGATTACGAGTTATGCTATGTTGAGTATTGAGATATATATGTTATTTTATAGATGTATATATTGACATGTATTATGATGAGTTTTCATGAGAGTGCAAGAAAAGTGACACATTGAGGATGTTGATGGCATCAACGGACTTCCTTGGACTCTGGATTGAGTCAAGGAGTGGACCTATATTTTGGTTTGAGTATTTTGTTTATATGCATGAGTTATATGATGATTTCATTATGGATGTTATGTATATGAATTATTGACATTGTTCTTGTCATTGTATGTAGGCATGGTGACGCTTGCTAATCCAACTCACATATGGAGTAAAGGGGTCATACATAGAAACTAGATAGATGAAAGAGAGGTGTGGCAGCATCCCTGCCACATCCTACTAGCACTCTCGTCGTGACCTGAACTAAGGTTAATGAATACCTTGTTCAGAGAGTTCCATGATTTCATGATGGCAGAATGAGGCAGTCGTTCATGAGGAATTCTAAAGGGCACGCAATAGGTAAGAATCCTTAATCCTTACAAAATCCCTTAGTCTCCCACAAGGTCGACCAGTGGAGTGTTGACTCCAAGTGTTCGACAAAATTCCAAACTATTGAATGGCGAGTGGAACCCTTGGAGCACCGAAGTGCATCTTGAAGAGCATGTCCCCTAAACAAAATTGTGAGTCAATAAAAATATAGAATATTTAGAAAAATAAAATAAAATACTTAGACTTTGTTAGAAAAGAGCAGTCAATTAATTAGTAAATCAAACTAGAAAAACTAAATAGAGTCTAAGTCGAAGATGTTGGACTAAATAAAATATTAAATGGGAATAAAGGGAGTTAGACAAGTGAATTAAGTAAAATACGAAATAAGAATAAAGATTGGGTATGTGCACATGTATTCATGAAATTAATAAAAAGGATTTTCAATTTAAAGAAAATAAAATCATGAGAGAATAGATGGTCAACCTAGAGTTAGTATCCTAAGTCAATCAACCACTAAATCCTAACTAAAATAAGAAGACTCATAATCAAACTCAACCTAAAATTAGTTAGGGGACAAAAAATAAATGAGGGATTGTGGAACTAAGGGACAACTAAAGGGAAAAATAGGAACAAATTCGGGAATGTGAGGGAAAATGTCTAAATAATTAAATTAAAAAGAGAATTAACATGTGCAACTTGGGAAAAGTGTAACATGTGTAGTGGGTGAATAATCCTTTATTAAATTATTAAAAATTGATTATTTTTGCATGAGAGGACAAGTGTCATTGCAAAATTTTCTATAAAAGAAATGGTAAGGAAGAGAGAGATACCCTATTGTTGGATGAATGTTATGTTGCTGAAATTTTGACTGACTAGTTTAATTGTGGAGAGTTGGGTTGCAAACTTGTGCAAGAGGTGGAATCCTCTCCTTGTGAGGTCAAGTTTGTGCTATTGTGTTTGGTTTTTTGTGTGTGTCACCTTTGCATCTTGGAGGGCTAAGGGGGAAGAAGAGTACCCTCAGTGTAACGCCCCTCCATTACACCACACAATAAAATCAACCGAATGTAATAGAATTTATTTTTTTTTAAATTAAGAAACTACTTAGTCCAACCATTAGCTAAGTAAGGATAACAACAATAACAATAAATTTCAGTCTTGCTCTGATAATATATATATATATATATATATATAAACCAACATATACAATTAAAATTACTAGAGTATCACTTAAGTAACATTAGTCAAAGTGACCTTAGATATGTGTGTGTGTGTTTATTTAACATTTCTAAGGCTATGACAACCGTTTAATAACTTATCAATGTAGGTAATCTTATTTAAACGTAAATTCAGATTTGCATAACAAATAATTGAATGAGGAAAACACCCAAAATACACAACAATTGGTCTATTATAGCTTAACCACATGAGGAGTATTGTCATTCACTTCATCTTTCCATTCTGCACTTATTGATTATGAATGATATAAATCTTCATGTTGAACTAATCAAATGACAACTTAAACATTTTACCACTATTTTATAATTAAGAATTGATTCATATAATCTATCAAAAACTAATGGGTTTTTAATTATTACATCCTTATTTTATCACTTTCCTTACATCTTGTTTTTAATTATTCATTACAACAATTAAATGTAATGCCTTACACGCAAGATTTTAGAGTCTAAATTTTAATTCTCATTACTTAAAATTTACAACTAGATTATACACATAAAAATAATGTCAGTCAATATGGATTGCCATTTCCCCATTAAGTTCGTACTCCAATTACCCATAGAATCATAATATAAATTTAGGGATTAAATACTCAAATATTTACAATTAAAAATTATGTCAACCTTTAATCGTAAAATTCATCAAGACTTACCATGTTAGTGATCATTTCCTTATTCTTTTCTAAGAGATAATGATGTCCAAGGAAACAATAATATTCATATAATAATAATAATAATCTATTTTTAAAGTCACGGCCAAGCCACATCAAATTGGTGTATGAGACCCCCTTGTTTGTGGGACAAGGGATCCCTCTCCGCCTAGCTATTTGACTGATAAAGTCTATGGAAGTATACATACCCTACCCCCCTCTGAATTTGAACTTGTGATAAGAGAAAACACATGTACTTAACCATTAAACCCACTCAGACTGTGTAATTACTATATGATTTACATAAATATGTTTTATTCGTTGTTAAGTATTGGGTAGTATTAAGGTAAATTGTTTTGGAAGGATCCGACGCCTTCAAAAAAAAAACTCAATTTCCTATTATTTTATTTATACTACCAAGTCGTTTGCTTGAGAGAATTTGATTGCATGCAAATTCTAATTATTTGTATGAATTTATTTTATATCAAACAGAAAATAATTTAGATTCTCAATAAACATGAATTGACTACTCATTACAGAAATATTTTCAGCCTCAATTATGTATTATATAACACGTGGACTAATAAGAAAAGAAGAGCATTCAACGATATAATTTAATTTAGAATCTAGAAAATTTTAATTGGAAGATTTATGGATGGACTAATCCTTCAATCAAGGTCATGACTTTATGTATTAACCTAGACATTTTTCTCTAGACACAAAAGATCGAGCTGATACTCAAGAACCACTCTTTTCTAAATATGTTATGATGATGATTATACATGACCTTTATAATCATTACAAACAAGTGTTAGGGATTACGCACACGTAAACTATGTCACCTGGAACAGGTCGACTTAGAGGGTAAACCACTCTAGGTGTTACGATTTTTGAGAGGTTCGAGATACACTTAGGATAAGGATTTCAAAGAAAACTTACGGATATCTACCCGACAGAAAGAGGAGTGCTCGACTACACTGAATCTCAAGTATCATTCCCTCCTATTAAGAATACTTTTTTTCGGTGATAACTATCATCCTCAACTATTGTTTACCGACTACAACTGTAAGAGAAAAATGTTAGTATAGACTCGATCGAAGGGTCTTTTAGCGCACATGTTTCATAGGATTTTTCCTCTAATAACCTTATCTTTTTTTCCTCTAAAAAACAATAGAGAAAACGTCAAGGATGTATAGGGTTGTCATTTATGACCCTTGGGGTCTCATACATAATCCATAGTTAAATTAAGTTATGATTATATGTATACACATATTGGATACGGCCCCGATCATACCAACAAATACACATCTATTTAAAAGAGAAATACCTCAAATTTTTCATTCAATATCCCATGCATATATCAACAGTGATAAGAAAAAATAAACATGAAAAGAATCGCTACACATAGACATACAAAACTCGTCTCTATAAGATTTCTCAACACAGTTGATGAAAATCGAATTCGAACCAATGCTTCTATAAACAATGTCATTGTAACTAGCACATACTATCTCGACTTCAATGCCTTAGTTTGTAATACATACATCTATGATTTAATCAAAGGCCTTCCAATTCGTAAATTCACAATTGAATAACATATAATATCGATTAGAACAGAACATGTACATGTTTGATTGCAAAATTAGGATTAGTAATCGTAATATGATTAATTTAAATTCTAGTACAAGATTTATATTCTTTACAATAAAAAGTGAAATACTGTGATTAGAAAATGTTGGTAGATGAAGAGCGTCCTCAACCAAGAAACTTGCACCCGTGCTCCTTACTCCAACTTGTCAATCCAAGAACTTCACGAGTACCTCCCAGCCAATGCTAGGGGTACTCTTCTTACCCCTTAGCCCCCCGAGCCGCAAAATGGCCACACACATAAACCAACAAATAATAGCTCCAAGGCTTGCCTCGCAAGGTAGAGCTTCCACTCTTTCCACAAGCTTGGTATCCCAACTCTCACAAGTAAAACTTAGTCAAAACAATTTTGGTAGCATAACCTTACCAAGAATAATTCATATTCATTTTGATTATGATTATGAGATTTTGTGGATCTGATGATATGTTATTTTTGCTATATTTACATCGATAGGTGTTATTGATTGGGCTCTCCTGAGTGTACAGGACTCTGGATATTAGAGGATGTCGATGGCAACGATGGATCTCCTTGGACTCCGGATCAAGTTAGGGAGTGGACTCTTATGGTTTGACTGTCTTTAATATTACAGATGTGACGTATGACTAGATATTATGATATTGACTGTTATAGCTAACATGTTTCATTGATGGATGCATGTTGACGATAGCTTGCCAACCAGACTCACATTTGGAGTAAAGGGGTCACACACGACAACCATAAACATTGAGGGAGAGGTGTGGCAGCAGCCCTGCCACAACTTACTAGCACTCTCATCGTGGTTCGAACTGTAGGTTAACGATTACCTAGTTCGAGAAGACCCACAATGTCGTGAGGGTAGACTGTGACAGTCGCTCACGATGATTTTAAAGCGCACACAATAAGCCTGGGTCATTATTCCTTAGAGGCCCTTAGTCTCCCAAAATATCACGTGACGAAGTATTGGCTCCAGGGGTTTGACATCTACCAAATCCAGTCAAGAGGTGAGTGACACCCTTGGAGCACACAGTGCGTCTTGAAGGGCATGTCGCGCAAAGGAAATAGGAATGCAAGCGAGTGGCACCCTTGGACCACGTAGTGTGTCTTGAAGGGCACGTCATGCTTTTAACTCAGGTAAGTTAATAGACCTAGTACCTAGAAAACTATGCCTCCTTAGGACCTGGTCGACCTTAAAATAGATGACAGTATGAGTAAAGTTTAATAACTAATTGTTCCATTAAAAAACTGTCGCCAATCCTAGTGAAATTAAAACCTAGGTCTAAGTAGAACATGTGAACAAAGAAAAAAACTAAATAGACATGTAACAAGAAGAGGGTAAAGAAAATTCAAACATTATTTATTAAAGTAAAAAATTTAATGGAGGATTAAATTATTAAAATGGTAAATAGTTGTTTTGTCTAAACTTACTAATTCTAAGCTTAGTTAAAAAATAATAAGGGGAACCTTAAATAAAAAGTAAAACTTAAAGAAAAAGGAAAACTTAAAGAAAATGACAAAACTTAAAGAAAAAGGGGAATGTCTAACTTAGTAGGGAATCTAGCCTTTGAAACTTTCTATTTGTGAACTCAACTAGGCTTTAAATAAGGCGTAAGACATTTAAGAAATGAAAGGGAATAAAGGGGACACCGAGGAGCATTTTTAAGAACACTTTCAGGTGGGTTAGGGAAATAGGAAAAAATAATAAATTGATTTTCTGGTGCAACTAGGGGATTAGGTGACATGTGTATGGGGGAGGTTTGTCCTAATTAAATTTTAATAAAAAAGAATCTAATGACGGTTTGGGAAACTAATCACTAAGGAAACTTTATAAAAAGGATGGCGGAGGAGGATTATGGATCATGTATGGTTGCATAAGGTTACGCTGCCGGAATTTTATCTTGACTGAATTTTTCTTGTGGGAGTTGGGATACCCAACTCGGGTAATGAGTGGTAGCTCGACCTTGCGAGACAAGCTGGGAGATAGCATTCTCTGGTATTGTGTGTGTGGCCCCTGTGTGGCTCGAGGGGCTCAGGGGGAAGAAGAGTACCCCTAGCATTGGCTGGGAGGTACCAGTGAGGTCTCAACGGTTGGAAAGCAGGAGCTGGACGGAGCGCAAGCGCAGGACAGCGACCTCGGTTTCTTCACCTTTGGATACGGTACACAGGTGTAAATTTCATTGGTAAATTAGTTAAAATTTTCCTGTGTTTAATGGTAATTTAGTTAAAATTTTATGTGAATGGACTTATGCAATTTAGTTTGTATGTGCTAAATTTTGATATGGTTGTGCTAAAATTTTGAGATTACAAATCAACTAAAATTTCATTTTTTGACTGGTCACATTTATATACATATTGGAAGGTTCAATTTCTATGAACCCTTGTTCTGTCTCTTTCATATTACAGAAGAAGAAGTTGGGTTAGCAATAAATGTTGGCAAGTCATCACCCGCCATAATGACAACTACTTTCTTCTGCTTAGCATATGAACAAGATTACATGATATTCTCCAATGTCTTGTTTGTTTTCAGCATAACCAATGCTTGATTCACTACTCTGAACTAATCTGTTATTTTCTTCTGAATTATAACAACAGTTGTCTCTCTAAAGCTCAGAGAGGACGTAGAAAAAGATACAAATAAGTTTGGGAAAGTAAAAAGAACCATCCAATGCACAAGTGAGAGGGCATATCATATGATGCCACCTGGATAACTGATTTTCCTAGGAGAGAATCTGGGATAAAAGGGGATAATTCAGTTTCCCCACCTTTGATTGATTCATAAGTGACTCAACGAGAGTACTTAGTTGTACACAGAACAAGAGAGGACAAGTGGCAGCAGTTAGAGCAAATATTGAAACAACCCAGTGCATGATATGGTTGAGAGTAAACAATCGAAGGAGACTTTTCATATTGCCAAAGGTGTTGAACAATTATAAATATCCAATTTAGAGAAGGGAAGGGGCCACCCAACATATCCAACTGATTCGGTCTAGGCACCAAGTTTGGTTCAATAGATTTCACAAAATCTTCTAATTCAATATTTTGATTAAAATAAAACTCGTTTGTATAGGGTCCAAGGCATTATGTCACCTTTTAGGGTCCAAGGCATTAACTCTATCAATGCGGTTAAGAAACCCACTCCACCCAACAGAAACGGAATTGGAGAGCTCCATATTGAAGTTGTGCTCGTATTATAAGGTGCAGTAATATTTCTCATAGTGTTATATCTGCCAAGCCTAATTCCTTTAAGAGGATTTTGATTGCAAATAATCCATATAGCCTATGTTGAGTGTAGGCGATACCTACATTTATATCCATATTGGCATGTGACAAATATTAGTTATGACACTGTGGAACATCAGGAAAACTTTGATGGAATCTAAATATAATATTATATGGGAGGGGCACACAATGTTTTCAACCAATGCGCAAATTTCATTAAACTATTATATCGCATGGGCACACAATATATTCTTGAGATTGCCACTTTGGCTTGAAACAACTAGTAGACCAATCCAATTTCTTGTTAGAGGGATTCGATGATTAAACTACTTCAGAAACTGTTACATCCATTATAGAATGTTTATTTTATGCGATTAGAAATAAAATAATGTGTGATACAGAAGAAAACAGATTTGATCTCCACTTCAGAAACATTTTCCTGGAGTGTCCCACAAAGTTATCAAAGTTATCACATTGCTACACGTCAGATCTATGCCCGACATTAGTGAATTGGGTTGGTCGTTTAAAAGGAAACAGAACAGCTATGGTACCCATTATCATTGTGATTATAACAATTAGATAATAGTTAATTGTGATTAACAGTTGATCGCTTAAATTGTTTTTCTTTAGTTTTAAATGTTTCATTTTAATAGGTGACTATAACAGTTAGATAACAGTTAATTGTGATTAACATTTCATCGCTTAAATTGTTTTGCTTCAGTTTTAAATGTTTCATTTTAATAGGTGACTATAATAGTTAGATAACAGTTAATTGTGATTAACAGTTGATCGCTTTAATTGTTTTTCTTCAGTTTTAATAGTTTCATTTTAATAGGGATCATAACAGTTAGATAACAGTTAAATTATGTTTAATCGTTATGATAGTTTTAATAGTTTGGCATCATCTTTAATAGATCCATTTAATTGTGATTATAATAGTTATATAACAGTTGAAGTATGAGTAACAATTTTAATAGTCCAATAGTTCTGTATCAGCTTAATCGTTTCCCTTTTTACAATAGTTAAAATGATTCCATTATGGTTATGGCAATTAGTCCTTCAAATAGTTTAACAAACTGCCTTTGAATTAGATTAATTGTTTAATGGTGATCATCGCCTTTATCGTTTATACTAGTATTAATTTTCTTTACAACAGGGAACTAATTGAGGACATGTTGAATTCATTAATGTTGTCCATGGAATCCCTTATCGGATAAATTGTAATTATTAATTATAAGTTTCTTTATTCTTCGTGAGGTTTAAAAGGTAATATTTTGAAAAAGTAGAGAAGTTGGCTATATGGCATTTATAATTTATTAAGGGGAAATAGTAATTAATAGACTGTGAGGTAATTCAGTGCCTTATGATGTTTAAGGGTTGTTTTATTCTAAAGGAAGGAAGGAAAGTACTTTCATAAGTTTTCATAGTAGTTGAGGTTGGATGCTTGAGCTTGAATAGTCCTAGGATCGTAAAATGTTATTAAGACCCTTCTAGATAGATGCAATTTAACCATGTTGTGTGTAGATTTGATTGTGCCTTGCTTGGCTTGATTGAATAGAGTGCTTTCATTATAGTTTTAATTTGATGTGTGACAGAGCTAGTTGGTTTCAAGCAACTTTGGATTTTGTGTTTGATTGAGGGTTAGAGTCTTTTTACGTTGTGCTTGGGTTCCTAATGCGCTTGTCACAATTTGGTGACGTGATTCCTTGAATTAGGATCCTTTCACACGTTGATCGATAAGCGCAATGATGCATGGCTTGGATCATGCGCTTCCCATTGAGGGTGTTTTTGTTCATTGTAATTGATGTTTGTACTTGGTTCTATAATGTTTTAATGTGATTGGTTTCTTGCTCGCCGTAAAGGTTCTATTCACTTGTGTCATTGATGTTGGTTGCATTGGTTGATATTTATGTTGTCAGTAAGCTTAGTCATTTTTATTCTTCGCCTGATTGAAGGTCGTATGTTGCTTCCAACTACATGTTGTGCTAGTATGCTAGGTTGTTATGTTTGTAGGTTGCATGAATTGTGTGCATTGTGTTCATCGTCATGTTGCAATGTTTGAGCATATTGTTGTTATTACTTTCATTCTTAAAAAAAAATGTATTGATTATACGAGGATTGTTGTCGTAACGACGGGGTTCGTTACATATGGTATCAGAGCTAGTATGACCCGTGACTTGGGACTAGTACGACTTCCATTGATTGAGTACTTGATTATAAAATGTCACTAATTAAATTGATTTGTATTCGTGCAAGTAATCATGGTTAAAGGACATCGCGGAGGAAGACGATGAGGTTCTAGGGGAGGAGGTGTGACTCCCCCAGTAGCATCCATGCCCGAGGGGTCTAATCCTCAAGGAGACGAACAGGTTGTCGGGCAGGAACAAATAGTTGTGGGTGATGTGGTTGGGATGATGAGGTCCTTTCAGAGGATGTCAGAGGCACTGATCATCCATTTGGATAGAGATGAGGCCAGGGTGTTAGCACCTCCTGAGGGTCCACCATGCACCCCGGTCGGTATTGGTAGCATTCACCGCGAACTAGAGAAGGTCAAGTTTCCCGAGTTCTTTTGTGCCCCAGACGGCGCAGCCATAAAGGCATGGTTGGAGAATATGTAAATGTGATTTTCACTCCGCAATTATATTTCCAACATGAAGGTCCATATGGCATTTTTTCAACTGAAGGGGAGCGCTCTTCTATGGCGGAAGAGGCTCATGGCAGTTGAAGACATGTCATGCAAACTGTTCAAGGAATGGTTCTGGGAGAGGTATTTGTCCAAGGAATTCATTGAGAGCCATCTAAATGAGTTCAACGCCTTACGAAAGGGTGGTCGTATGGTGCCCGAGTACGAGGCCCGCTTCATGGAGTTGCTTCGGTATGCTCCACACCTGAATACCAAGAAACTTAAGGTCAATAAGTTCGTGTTCGGCCTTAATGTTAGGATTCGTGCAAAGGTAAGGATTTTGATGCCTCAAACCTTGCATGATGTTGTCCAGAAGGTCGTGATAGTAGAAGAGGAGTTTATTAGCGGGGGTCAAAGTAGGACTCCAGCGAGACCAGCAGGACAGCGTCATTTGGTGCGCAGCAACATCAGACACCAGATATACAATCACCAGGATATCATGGAATACAGAGAGGATCCACTTTCACTACACCTCGATGACCAGTGCCTCAGTAACAGACTCCTTACAGAGGACCACAACACCAACATCAGCGTCGACCACAACAGCAACAATTTAGGCATGTTCAGCAAAACAGACCAGGGTTCCAGGCCAGGGGGTCATCAACTTCTACTTCAGGTACCAAGAGTATTGGACGGAAGAAAGGGTGTTGGACATGTGGATAGCCACATTACCAACGTGAATTCTCAGTTGAGAGGACCAGAGCATCTAGATCAATCGGACCCACTAACGTGGGAGATTTGGGAAAGGCCCATCGGATTCATGTAGTGGTGAATAACCGTCAGGAAGAGCACCAGTAGACTATTCTAGAGACATAAGGTATCATCGCTAACCATACCCTTAGTATTTTTATAGATCTAGGTGCTACAAATATTTTTATTTTTGGTGCAGCGCTAAAAAGAATTAAGGTAAAGGCAGTCGAACAGGACGAGTTTAGCTTTGTAGAAATGGCTTTGGGAGCCAAACAGAAGGTTACAGGTTGTATCCTTAACCTAGGAGAGTTTGTCACAAATTCCAACCTCTACGTCACGATATTAGGGTCTTAAGACGTCGTGATCAGTATGGGTTGGTTAGAATCGCATGAGGCGATACTCAACTGTAAGATGAAACGATTGAGCTTGGTTGATGATGAGGGACAGAGACATGTTATTGTAGGTCAAAACCAGGGAGTTTCCCTGAGTTTCATCTCTTCCTTCCAGCTATAGAAGAGAATGTGCAAGGGATGTAAGCTATATGTGATCCTTTCATTAAACAAGAAGGACGTAGTGGAAGGTCTAGAAAACCTTCTGGTGGTGCGAGATTTTGTAGATGTCTTCCCCGAGGAGTTACCTGGGATGTTGTCAGAGAGGGAATTGGAATTTACCATCGACCTAAAACTAGGAACTGAACCAATAGAAAGAACGCCTTATCGGATGTCGACCCCAGAGTTACAAGAGTTGAAAATGCAATTGAAGGAGTTGTTGGACCTAGGACTTATACGTCCAAGTGTGCCATCATAGAGTGCACCTGTTATTTTCATACGGAAGAACGATGGGTCGTGGAGACTCTCTATTGACTACCTTCAATTGAACAAGGAAATGATCAAGAATCAATATCCATTGCCAAGGATTGATGACGTGTTTGATCGGATGAAAGGCGTGACGGTGTTTTCAAAGATCAACTTGAGATCAGGGTATCACCAATTACGGATCAAGGAAGACGAAATCCCTAAGACCGCCTTTAAGACAAGGTTTGGACATTACGAGTTTATTTTTTTACCATTTGCACTGACGAACGTCCCAAGGGTATTTATGAGTTTGATGAATGGGGTGTTTCGCGAATACTTGGACAAGTTCATGGGTAAAATCATGAAGCTGGGTAACACTTTCATGACAATCGGGTCTCCAAAATTTCTAGCGGCAATTTTTCGGCCGAACAAATGTTACTTTCGGCCGAAATATTTTTCAGCCGAAAATTTTCACGTCAAATTTAACGGTGCCGTCAAAATTCGTGTACAATGTTTTTTGAATGAA
>ML784265.1:229978-240959 GCA_009831015.1 Picea engelmannii
ACTGCAAAGAATATTCTTATCCCCTTTTGTGGATAAAGATAAAATATATTTATTATTGATTAGATCAATCCCCTTTTGTGGATTGATCATGCTGGGTATTGTAAATGACCAAATCCCCTTTTGCGGATTGGTCAAACCCTAATTGTAATAGGATAAATAACAAGTTGGCCCCAGAATATATTAAAGGTGGTTATAACTACCGAGAAGAAGAAGTCGGCCCTACCAGTGAAGAGACACTTCCATAGGTGCTAGAATTGTATAAATAAGAGAGGCCAGTGCCTCATTTAGCCACACACTCAGCTCACTCATCTAGTGCGCAAGTTTTGAAAGAAGTTGTAGTTGTCGGTTGTCAAAAGAAGGAAGAGAGAGAGGCGTGTTGCTCAGTGTTGGATATTCTCTGTTGTCTGGTTCATTATCTTGGCATTGTATTGGCTATCTATATTAAGGAAGTTTTGCTGGGTTTTCTTCCCCTTGAGGGTTTCCCAGGATAAATGCTTGTGTACTCTTGTGATTGTGTTTCTCTCAATGATTTTTTCTATGTTATTGTTATCTAGTAAATTGAAAGTAACCTAATAATAGAAGAAAATTTAACAGGAATGGCCTGCTTCAAAGAATTTCCCAAAAGTGCGTAGCTTCATGGGTTTAGCAAGATACTATCGAGGGTTTTTAGAAGATAGAAAATCCGATCACGAAATTCCAGAAAAAGAACAAGAAGTTTGTTTGGATCAAGAAATGCGCGGAAGCATTTCAGAGGCTCAACTACATGTTCACGACAACGCTAATACTAAAGGTCCCTGGCATGGACGAGGAATTCCTAGTATGCAGTGCCGCATCCAAGGAAGGCTTAGGTGGATTCTTGATGCAAGAAGGTCGAGTGATTGCTTACATCTCGAGAATGTTAAGAAGGCATGAGGAGAACTATGTGATGCATGATTTGGAGTTGTTAGCCATTGTATATGCCTTGAGAGTTTGGAGACACTACCTGATTGGACGAAAATTTGAACAAAAAATGGACCAGTATGGTTTACAACACATATTTACACAAAGCAACTTGAATGCGCGACAAAGGCAATGGTCAAAATTGCTTAGCAAATACGATTTCGAGATTACTTACATAAAAGGAATAGTGAACAGAGTGGTTGATCTGTTGAGTCGAAGACCACACATATTTTCGATGATGCATCTTCAGACGAATCTAAGTGATGACTGGTACAAAGAGGTCCGGGATTTTATCGGACAAAACACAATGATGGTACCAAAATTTGAGGGATTTACTGTGGACAACGATGGATTATTGAGATTTAATAATCAAATTTACATTTCTCCCAACGACAATTTGAGGAGTTTGATCCTAAACAAGGCTCATAGAGCAGTGTACATGGATCATCCTGGAGTCACGAAAATGAGGGCAGACCTTAAACCCTTATTCTTATGGAAAGGAATGAAGGAATACATAGTCAACTACGTGGCAAGATGTCTAGAATGTCAGCAGGTGAAGGCTGAACATAGACATCCAGCAGGATTACTACAGTCACATGCTATTCCAAAATCGAAATGGGAGGTCATTTCGATGGATTTCATTGTTGGATTTCCGCTGACGGCAAAGAGACATGACTCATTTTTTTTGGTAGTCGAAACTCTCACGAAGAGTGTTCATTTTATCCATGTGCATATGACGTATCAGGAACCTGACATAGCTAGATCTTTCATCAGCGAGATTGTGAGGTTGCATGGCATGCCTAAAAGGATTATGTCTGATCGAGGATCAGTGTTTACAGGATGATTTTGGACTAGTTTCCAAGAGGCTTTGGGAACCCAACTTAACTTTAGTACCTCATATCACCCAAAGATAGACGGGAAGACCGAAAGAACAAACAAAATCTTAGATGATATGTTTTGTATGCACGTGATGGACCAACAAAAGCGTTGGGAAGAGTTATTGCCACTTGTAGAGTTTGCATACAACAACATTTATCAAAGCACCATTAAGATGGCACCTTTCGAGTTTCTTTATGGGCGTCCATGTCAGACTCCTTTGACTTGGGATCCGCTTGAGGATAGGGTCATGGTGGGACCAGAAGAAATCTAATAAATGGAAGACCAAATGCAAACCATAATACAAAGGATAAATGAAGTGCACGATCGGTAGAAGAGTTATGCCGATGCACATCGTGTCGACCATAGTTATGAAGTTGGCGATCGAGTCTTCTTGCGAGTGAAACCGCATAAGAGTTCGATCAAGTTTGGAAAGGGTGCTAAAATATCTCCTATGTTCATGGGACCCTTCGATATTATGGAAAAGAAGCACCCCATGGAAAATCGACTAGCCTTGTCTGATTCTTTGAGGTGTATGCACGATGTTTTTCATGTATCTTTTTTGAGACATTATGTTAGTGATCCTACACATGTTATTGACATGAGTTCCTTGCAGGTATTGGATGAGGGTGCACTCACGATGGAGTCAATCTGCATCATGGACCATCGCATTCGACAGCTACGGTGTCAAATAGTAGATCGAGTCAAGGTATAGTGGGAAAACTATAGTCGGCACTCAGCGACCTAGGAGGATGCATATGATATGCGTAAACAATTTCCAATTTTTTTTTATAGCTAGACATGATATTGTGATACACTTTATTTCGGCACTTACATACTATGAAACTTCGGGACAAAGTTTAAAACAAGAGGGGTTGTATGTACCATCCCTCTCTTGCACACACTAAGAAGACTTATTATTTTAGGACACTTGCATGCAAGTGATTCGATTCTTTATACGATTGGTTGTTCTGATTATGATTATTATATTTTGTGGATCTGATGATATGTTATTTTTTGTATATTTACATCGACAGGTGCTATTGACTGGGTTCCCCTGAGTGTGCAAGACTCTGGATGTTAGAGGATTTTGATGGCATCGATGGATCTCCTTGGACTTCCGATCGAGTCAAGGAGTGGACTATTATGGTTTGACTATCTTTGATATTACAAATGTGATCACATATGACTAGATATTATGATGTTAATTGTTATAGCTGACATGTTTCGTTGATGGATGCAGGCTGACGATAGCTTTCCAAGCGAACTCACATTTGGAGTAAATGGGTCATGCACGACAACCATAGATGTTGAAGGAGAGGTGTGGCAACAACCCTACCACAGCCTACTAACACTCTCGTTGTGGCTCAAACAGTAGGTGAACAATTACCTAGTTCAAGAAGACCCACGATGTCATGAGGGTAGGTTGTTACAGTCACTCGCGATGATTCTAAGGGGCGCACAATAAGGAAGGGTCCGTATTCCATAGAGGCCCTTAGTCTCCCACAAGATCACCCGACGGAGTATTGACTCAGGGGGTTTGACATCTACCAAATTCAATGAAGAGTCGAGTGGCACCCTTGTAGAACGTAGTGTGTATTGAAGGGCATGTCACGCAAAGAAAACAGGAATGCAAACGAGTTTCACCCTTGGAGCATGTAGTGCATCTTGAAGGGCACGTCACGGTTTTAACTCAGGTAAGTTAATAAACCTACTACCTAGAAAACTATGCCTCCTTAGGACCTATTCGGCCTTAAAATAGATGACGGTATGAGTAAAGTTTAATAACTAATTGTTCCCTTAAAAAGATGTCGTCGGGTCTAATGAAATTAAAACCTAGGTCTCAGTATAATATGTGAACAAAGAAAAAAAATAAATAGACATGTAACAAGAAGGGGCTAAGGAAAATTCAAACATTATTTATTAAAGTAAAAATTTTAATGGAGGATTAAATTATTAAAAGGGTAAATATTTGTTTTTGTCTAAACTTGCTAATCCTGAACTTAGTTAAAAAAAAAAGGGGGAAACTTAAAGAAAAAGGGAAACTTAAAGAAAACGGGAAACTTAAAGAAAAAGGGGAATGTCTAACTTAGTAGGGAATCTAGCTTTTGGAACTTTCTATTTGTGAACTCAACTATGTTTTAAGTAAGGCGTAATTCATTTAAGAAATGTAAGGGAATAAAGGGGACACCGAGGAGTGTTTTTAGGAACGCTTTTAGGTGGGTGAGAGAAATAGGCAAATCTCCAAGGTGGGAAGAAGTTATTATCATATATGATCCTTTAACCGTGATGTATGGACTTTTTTTATTTTGATGGCCAGTTGCTTGGCTTGGCCAACAATCCAATGATGCAGAAGAAAATAATAAATTATGAGATTGGCTCATTTGAATGTCGTCGACTCTAAGACGAGGGGATAAATCATAAAACTTTCCTGCACTGAACTACCCCTTATACAATGCCAAAAACGTCACAGAGTGTAGGAAAGGTTAGATAGAGTGACGCTTTCGGAGAAAATTTTATTTTTCTTTCAGTATGAAGGTAGAAGGCCTGTCCCGTTCCCTGTTCATAGGGGAGCTCACCCTTTCTGACCACAAGCCCATTGTATTCACCAACCCCTGAAGTATAATTAAACGTGGTGTCATGACTACAAGATTCATGTTGAACGCATCCCAACTGAAGCATACTCCTTGCATGGAAGCTACCAAAAGAATTTGGAATTTGAAACCTCAGCCTAGAGAAGATCATGGATGAATTTTATCATGGAAAGATGGCATTCGTCGTGTTATGACTTTTCTCTTGGATTTGAGGTGAGCACACAATGTTCTGTGCAGCTCAGTTCAACTACTACGCGCCACAAAAGCTTATCGACAGAGTTTTCAAGAATAATGGCGCAGTGCACACACTCCAAGATTTGTTGCGTGCTGTGAAAACACACTTAATGAAATGATTTATGGATACAGAATAACACAATGCTATGATTAACCCATAAACTCATATATAGGACAGAAATTTGTCAACACACAAAATATTTGATATTAATAACTTACTTCGGTGTTCGTAAATACAAAATACAATAACTGAGATGAGCTTCCACTTCAATAACTTTTGCTTGTTGACTTTACAGACATAGAACTTCTGCTCAATACAAAATACAATAACTGAGATGAGCTTGCTATTGTTTCTCCTTCACTACTTTGTTCTCTCTACCTCTCTCCATTTGTTGTATCATAACTAAAGACTCGAACTTATATGGACTCCAATGGAGACTCCCTATAGAAGTAAAACTCAGTCAACATTAAAGATAGACTATTAATACGACTGACTCTTCAACTACTTAATTGAATTAGAAAAGATAAAGATGGAGACTTCTACTTCCTGTAGAAGTAAAACTCAGTCAACATTAAAGACAGACTATTAATACGAGCGACTCTTGAACTACTTAATTGAATTAGAGAAGATAAAGATGGAGACTTCCTGTAGAAGTAAAATTCAGTCAACATTGTCAACATTAAAAACAGACTATTAATACGACTGACCCTTCAACTACTTAATTGAATTAGAGAAGATAAAGATCCTCTCCATTTATAACTTATTTGCTTAGTGGCTCTTCAACTACTTAACTAAACTAGAGAAGATAAAGACAACATTAAAGACAGACTATTAATATGACTAACTCTTCAACTACTTAAGTGAACTAGAGAAAATAAACATCCTCTCCATTTATAACTTCTTAGTTTATTGGCTCTTCAACCACTTAACTAAACTAGAGAACATAAAGATCATCTCCATTTATAACTCTTTGCTTGCCTAGTGATTTAAAGTGAGTTTGAATAAACGTGCAACTTTACATTTGCAAATTATCATATAAACTAATTGTTTAACAATTTAACTGTGACAAATTAACTATTAACAAAATTATTAACTTGTAATTACTATTTCCAACACTTTTTATGAGGTATGGTAGGCAACTCATGTCCGTTACAAGAAGAAAGATTAAGATCATCATAGAGACACTAAAGCATGGCCCAAGTGTGATTCAATTCAACGCCTTAAATGGGCAAATGCAATCTAGTTCCCCTTAATCAAAGAAACCTAGAGCTAAGGGTGCTCAAATCTGGGTCTGTCTTCATTTGGCTCAAAACGGGGGACGGGGATATGAAGGCTTTTTTCAAAGCCATAGCCTCTACAGAAGTTACTGAGCATATCAAAGCCCCCGGGAGTGGGTAGGAAGGATCATAGACCAGGTCGTCTGTCCATCGTTGTAAAATTGTCTTAAGAAATAAAGATGGCCATGCACATTGCAAACCTATATTGATGTAGTGCACTCACCACTCACAAAGATGGCCATGTGCACCAACCATTGAAAAATGAACAATAGAGAATGTTTGACCAAGAGTCATGGGACGAGTTCATGGTCACTATGAAGGTAATCGCCAATGAAATGTCTCTCGGGGTTGATTGGTCCGTGTGTGAGTTCTACATACACATACACATGGATTCTTAATTTTGCCACTCATGCACATACACCCTAGATTTTGATTTCGATTGTGAAGCGATTTGCAGATTGAAACATTATATCTATAATCAATGTGAATGAGGGTATTAATCAATGTGAAAAGAACTCTTTGGGATGTGTCTTCAAGCAAGAGCTTTCTTACCGGGACTGGGCTCCATCTTCTAAATGTCCAGTCTCTGAAGGCACAGTTGAGAGGGCCAGCGCCAGTGAACGTGGAGAGGAAAGGCGTGACCACTGTTCTCTGTAGAATCCCTTCACCGCTTATTGCCCCGTATTTATACATACAAAGGTGAATTCAGAAAAATTTGAGACATTACCGGTTTTGGTATGGATACAACTCGAGAAGAGCAGCAGTGCACTTACGGTAACCAAAACCAACCAATTTCTAATCAATGTACCCTGTTTGTTTGACACCACGCCATGTGATATGTATAGTTTTGGAAAGAAGAGAGCTCTTTTCAGCTGTAGGACTGCCTGCCATACTACATCACATAAATTCACAATTCTTGGCGATGTAGTTCTTTTCATTTTCCATTAGTCCCTTGTTAATTTTGTTCTAACTTCAAGTACAACAATGATCGCTCACATAGAATGTGTACAGAGTTTTTATAGAATGTATACAGAGTTTTTTAGTTTTTAAGGTTAAACGTTTTAGGAAAGGACTGTTTTTTAGTTTTTAAGGTTAAACGTTTTAGGAAATGACGATTTTTTTTTAGGATATTTGTTCGAAATTAGTTGAGAAAATGTTAGATTCATATATTTGAATGATTATTTCTGTATAATTTTAATGCCCAAAAAATTTTTTAGTATGTTGAATCCATTTCTACATTCAAAAATGAATTTTAAACAACAAAAAATAATAATTCTTATAAATTTATATGACTGAGAAAAAAATCATTTAGTAAAACAACTAAACAACACCTTGCAAAAAACTTATAAAGTAATTACAACACCTTCGGCCTATATTGATCATGTTTTCAGCTTTTCAGCAATTCTTTAATTGACCGGTTTGGATTTTCTAGCTTCATTTCATTAGGCCCCAAGCCTTCCTGCTTGCATATCGGTTATTTGTCTCTTAGTTAGGTTACAAATGTCATTTTCACAATAGCAACTGTATTCACTTTTTTCTATAAACGTTGTTTTAACTGGAATTTGTTCATATAATTTTAGGCGAATTTACATTTTTCCATTATTTATTTATGAATTTCTAAATGCATAAATAAATTTAAATGTATAAGTAGATTTAAATTCATGAAAAACCTTCACATACTCGTTCATACATATATAATACAGATTTAATCACTTAAATTTTACAATGAAGCTCATTGGATTTGGAGTATCATGAATAATATCAAAATCCCGGAAAACAGCCAAAACGTTTTGACAACAGCTATTCAAACGTACTGTATTGGATGTCAGCATACGGACTTCCCGGTTGAACACGTTTCGCTGGGCCTGTGTTGCATGTCTTTTCTTAGTAAGCCTGCGAGGAAACACTTTCTCCTTCTGCTGTATTAAACACTTTCTTCTTCTGCATGGTTTCGCTGCACCTGTATTAAATGCCTCTTATACTCTTATTCTTCTCGGCGGCCATTCAAGTTAAATATTGTGTAGCAGTGGTCGCGCCGTGGATTTTGCAAATAGAATCAGAGAACTCGCACACAAAGAGACACAAGAACATACAAAACAGCTTGTTTATTGTATTAGAGGTATGAGTATTTATACAGTGGTGGGATGAGCTCCACCCTTGATTAGTTTCAAGATCAATGGCTGGAATTGCTTCTTCCAAATGTTTTCCTTCCCAAGAGGCTTTGTAAATATATCTGCAGCATTATCATTTGTGTTGCAATACAATACATCATTTTTCTCTTACAAAATGATAGTGTGTCTCAATATGCTTTGACCTAGCATGATACACTGGGTTGTTTGCCAGGTTGATGGAACTTTGGTTGTCACATTGGATGATTGTTGGTACTTTTTGTTTTTCTCCAACATCTTCAAGTATCCTCCTTAGCCAAATTGCTTCACAGGTGGCAGTGCATAATGCTTTGTACTCAGCTTCAGTGGATGACAAAGAAACAGTTGGTTGTTTCTTACTGCTCCAGGACACGATCCCTGATCCAATACTGAATGCATATTCTGTAGTAGATTTCCTGTCATCTGGATCTCTTGCCCAATCAGAATCTGAGAAACTTGTCAACTCAACATCAAAATCATTAGTATACTCAATACCAAAATCAATAGTCCCTTTCAAATATCGAAGGACTCTCTTGGCAGCTTTCCAATGATTCTCGTGAGGCTTAGCCATAAATTGGCTAAGAATGCTAACTGAATATGCAATATTTGGCCTGGTTGTGGTGAGATAATTTAGACTTCCCACCAATTGTCGATACAAAGTACCATCCACTTCTTTTGAGTCATCATTATTGTTGAGCTTGACATTTTGTTCTAATGGAGTAGATATTGGCTTACATGTGTTCATATTAAACCTCCTAAGTACCTCCTTTGTATATTTGCTTTGTGTGATTAAGGTCTTACCATTTTCTCTCCATACCTCAAGACCTAAACTGTTGTGACAACTTTATTTTGATCTCTTCAATCATCCCAGTAGCACTTCCTGTTATGATAAGATCATCTACATATAGAGAAATCAAAGCAATTTGACCATTTCTATCTTTCTTGATATACGGGTTTGGATCACTTTTACTTTTTATAAAGCCTTGTTGAAAGAAAAATGTATCAATTTTCTCATACCAAGACCTAGGTGCCTGTTTAAGTCCATATAAAGCTTTCTTCAACTTGCATACAAGATGTTATTTTCCTTTCTTTGCAAACCCCTCTGGTTGAACAAGATAAACCTCTTCTTTTAATTCTCCATTCAAAAATGTTGACTTGACATCTAACTGATGCAACTGCCAATTGTTCTTCGTAGCCAATGCAATCATTAATCTAATAGTATTCATTTTTGCTACAGGAGCAAAAGTGTCTTCATAATCTATCCCTTCTTTTTGTGAATAACCTTTGGCAACCAATCTAGCTTTGTATTTGTCTATACTACCATCAACATTAAATTTATATTTCAACAACCATTTTGATCCTATGGGGGTTTTGTTCTTAGGCAATTCTGTCAATTCCCATGTTTCATTTTTAATTATAGAGTCATATTCTTCCTTCATGGCATCCATCCATTCTTTATGGTCTTTAGCTTGCTCATAATTTAAAGGTTTTACCACATTCATAGCTTGAGTTATTAAGGCATAGTCTATATACATGGTCGGGGTCTTAGATTGTCTTGTCCTCCTTAGTTCTTCACTTCTTTGTAGATTTCCTTCACCTCTTATAGGCGTGCTCTGGCTACTTGTAGAATCTACGATGCTTGGAGCTTCTCCTTGGACTTCTTCTTCTTTTTCATTATCATTTTCCTCATTTTATTTAGGTAGATTCCACACATCATCATCATATGTTTTTCCTACTTCATCTACATTTTCATGAAACAACACATCTCTACTTGCAAACACCTTATGATTGTTAGGATCAAACATTTTATAGGCTTTATATTCTGTACAATAACCAATAAATATGCATTTGATTGCCTTTGCATCAAGCTTTCTTCTATCTTCTTTTGGAATGTGAGTAAATGTTTTACTCCCAAATATTCTCAAGTGACTCACTTCTAGTTTATATCCATAAAAAGCTTCAAAAGGTGTTTTGTTCTCTAAAATTTTTGTAGGACTCCTATTCTTTAGATATATAGCCATTAGAAAGATTTTTACCTTTTATCACACTACGAGCACATTCAACCAAGGTTCTATTTTTCCTTTCTGCTACTCCATTTTGTTGAGGAGTATGTGGCATTGTAAACTGTTGTTGAATCCCATTATTTTTGCAATACCTAATGAATGCCCCTGATGTATACTCCCCTCCTTGATCTGACTTGAGAATCTTGATGCTCTTTCCTGTTTTCTTTTCAACCATATTCTTGAATTCCTTAAAATATTCAAAGACATCACTTTTATTTCTCATGAAATAGACCCAAGTGTATCTAGTTCTATCATCAATAAAGATAAGGAAATAATATGCTCCTCCAAGAGATCTAGTTTGCATGGGTCCACAAACATCAGTATGCACTAGTTCAAGAATTTCTTGCTTTCTTTTGTCTATATGCATAGGAAACTCTTCTCTACGTTGTTTTCCTAATGCACATCCTTCACATTCAACATGTTCACTTTTAAACATTGGAAGACCTTCTACCATTTCTTTCTTCTGAAGCATCATAAGATCATTATGATTTAGGTGTCCGTACCTTTGATGCCATAACTCTTCCATTGACATAGTTGTGGATGCTAAAGCTTGATGGTCCCTCCTTGTAACATCAAGCTTATATAGTCCTCCAACTCTTGATCCTCTTGCAATGATTTTGTAGTGATCTTGTATAACTTTCACCACACACTGTGATTTAACAAATTCAACTTTTAGATCTTGATCTACAATGGTGGATAAAGAAATCAAATTCTTCTTTATGCCTGGCACATACATTACATTATGGATTTGTTTCACCTCACCAGTAGGTAAAGTCACAGGTACATCTCCATACCCTTTAATTTCATGTGACCTATCATCTCCTAGATAGATCTTATGAACATCATTAAT
>ML784265.1:258334-274725 GCA_009831015.1 Picea engelmannii
TATATATATTTGTTATCTAATACACATAAAGAGAGTAATTGATTCAAGTATAACAACATAGAATTTAGTTTTTTAAGTATATATTAATATTATCCTTTTCTCTCTTAGACTACAATTTGGTTTCATGTTAATGTAATAAAATGTAAGTAATTTTACATATAGCAAATGTGAGTAATTTTACATAAATGATGAGATTTGAAATGATGCAATAGCATTTTATTTTTTTTACATGCATATATTAGAAATTGTGATTTAAGTTTTATTTTATTTATTTTCTTTTTGATATGTTGAGAGTGATTGTTTAAATAACCTAAAAATAATTATAAAAGAAAATATTTTTAAACAATCATTAAAAAAAAATCAATTTTATTTATATTAAATTGTTAAAAGAAAAAATAATGTTTAGTTTATTGTAAAAGATGTTTTAATTTAAGAGTTTTGTTTCAAATATTTTTAATATAATTTTTTTTATCAAGCTATATAAAAATTGTATTAGTAAAATTAATAAGTTAAGTAAGTTATTTAAATTTTTATGTAAAATTGAATGTTTTTATCTTACTTATTAGTCTCTCATGAGGACTATAGTATTCTAATCATAGTTGATCATGTTTATTAGTTTGTTTTTTATTACAAATATTTTTTATTGTTGTTCAATGTTGTACATATGCTTAACAAAATAATTATGTTTTCATAATATTTAAATTACTTTTATCACATGTGATTGGGTAACTAATTAGACTTCTTATTTCCAAGCTATAATATAATGTGATTTTTCAATCTTAGGTTTTACCTAAGTTTTGAGTTTTAATCGTCAAACTTGCACACAATGCATTTTTTTTTCCCAATCTTAGATCACCTAAGTTTGGAGTTTTAATCTTATATAACTACGACATTTATTCATTGGGGTCATTAAATTCATATCAGTGGAATAAATACATGTGATGTCATATATTGAATGTGAATTGCAATGCTAGCGAGTATTCGTTTTTAAACAATCTTGTAACAGAATTTATAATTATAGTTATAGTAGTTGGAGACTATTCACTACTCCTGGGGACTCCAAGATACATGGCTCCATATGTTCTTGAGATGAATTATAGTGAGTTGGTGGATGTGTATTTGTTCGACATGTGCATGTTGGAAATGGTGACAGTGGAGTATCCATACTGAGAGTGCGAGACTCTGGTGAAGACCTTTGATACAATTAGGAAAGGGAAAGATCCTAAGGTGTTACAAAGTGTAAAGGATCTGATGGCCAAGGACTTGATCGAGAAATGATTGGAACCACCGAATTAAAGGTTATTTGCTTCTATGCTCCTAAGCCATCCATTTTTTCAAAAACCAGAATGCAATGAAATGCTAACGGATCAGTATGCTTTGAATATTCCAATTGAGGGAACATCGTGCATGGGTTAGAGATGAAATATGATGCTACAAAAGCACATAGTTAGAGGGAACCTCGTACATGGGTTAGAGGGAACGTCGTACACATGGGTTATAGATCAAATCTAATGCTTTGAAAAATCCAATTGAGGGAACGTCGTACAAGGCGAGTCAGTTTCATGCCTAATGTACACACCTTGGAGAGACCAGATGCAAAGTTCATTTGGTGAACTGAGCAATTTATCCATACCCTTCAAACTAAAACCAAAGTGGCTAAAAATGGAGGAGTCTATAAACAAGATAAAATCGTGTTAGAAACCCTATGATCCATCCTCAAGGGAATCTAATGTGATACAATTTAAAAAAAAAAAATGAAAGAGGCAAAGAAGGTATTGGCTCAATGGGCTAAGGAAAAAAAACAAAAAGATGACAAGTTCCTCAGATATCTAGAAGAAGGGAAGGAAACACTATATAACAACGAAGGTTTTGTGTTTCTGAATGAGGCTTAGAAGTTGGAGGTGAAGCTACTAGAAGAAAAAAAGAGGAACTTGAATGGAAATTAAGAGCATAGTCATATGGCTTGAAGTAGGTGATGAAAATACCAAGTTATTTCACAAATATGAAAATAGAAGATAAAATATCAACTCTATTTGGAAAATTGACAAAGGGAACGACAAATGGGTAACAAATTTTAAGGACATTGCTTAAGAAGGATTCAACTACTTCTCAAACTTTTTCAAGGAGGACTCTCAAGCTACTATTGCTTAGGTAATCAATCCAACTCTTTCCCATCTTTGTTAACCATGAGGATAATATGGAATTGATGAAAGAAGTGGGGAAAGAGGAATTGCAACAAACGTTACATAGATTCCAATAGGGTAAAAATCCAAGCCTAGATGGCCTTCCTATGGAATTCTTCTTGGGGTGCTACGAATTTATAGAAGAGGATCTAAGAAGAGTGGTAGAGGTCACCAGAACTATTGAGATAATGCTAGAAGCTTTCAACACTACCTTTATAGAAATGATTCCCAAAGAGAATAACCCAACATATTTTGAAAAATTCAAGATGGTCCTTATGCAATTGTATCTACAAAATCATCTCAAAAGTCATTGTCAAAATATTAAAAAGGGTCCAATCAAAACAAATCTTTGGAAAGTAGTTTGGTTTCTTAGAGGGGAGAAAAATTCATGAGGTAGTAGGGATAGCACATGAAATCCTACGCCTGATCAAAGTCAAAAGTCAAAGAGAGATGGCCATCAAAGTGGACCTATTTAAAGCTTATGACAGAGTAAGTTGGACTTACCTGAGAATGGTGCTTATTATATTTTTTTTGTAAGTGAGTGTAGGAATCTATATTACTAGAAAGTATTATTCTACAAAAAGTGGGGTTCCTGGTCTGCCTAGAAGGAAACCAGACCATGGGGTCCCAAGTTGCGCAAGTTGCTAATAATGAGGGATGGTACTAGTCTGCCACCAAGGGAAACCAGACCAAACCTTTCATAGCCAGTTTGAGAAGAAACACACAGACATAAAAGAAGATACTAAAACATCCCCCTAAACCAGAGCATGTAAGATATTTGAGCTAACCTAACAACGCCTGGCCTTGCTGCCTATAGACACCAAATCACTAAGCCGGAATTATGAAGTGTTTCTGCACTTGGGGGTGGTCCTTCCTGTCATCTACCTGGCTCTTGTTATCTTCCTTCTGGGAGGTCGTGCGAGCCTTCCTGATTTGGGTTGGCGCACCATTTCCATCGGCAGGTGTGATGTCCATGTGATGGAAATACCGTAGGTAGAGGTGGAACTGAGCTGCCAACTGCTCCATCTTTCTTTTTTGGTCCTTCTCTACCTCTACTAATAGTTTGGTAATAGTTTCCAAATTGTTGATGCGACGCAGGACGTCGTCCAGCATTGTCTTGTTTTCCCTGTTATCCTCCTGCCTGGCTTCTTCCATTTCTGAATTCACTTTCTCCATCATCATCTTGGTTATCCAAGTGATCTCCACCATTTTGTGGTAGAGGGTTTCCCTGGTTAGCGTGGCCCTCGGATTAGTTACCCAGTCTGCCTCCTGTACCAATGTATCCCATGCTTTACTTTTGTGTTTTTCCTTTAATTCCTTTTCCCACCGGGTGATGGTCGCCTTCCCCTTCGATGCAACCAGAGTTTGGAAGGTTCCCTCCGCATATTTTGTTGCCTGCTCCATTCTTTTTAACCGCTGCGAACTATTCAAGACTTCCTTCCCTCGAGGGTTCCTCTTCCTGTGCATTTTCTTTAGTCGCTCCATCTCGCTTTTCCTACCGTAACTCCTGTACTGGTTACTCAACATGTGCCTCACTTCACATGTATTCTTACTTTTCCTGCCCTTGACGTTGTAATAACCCATGTTGTTTCTCTCCTTCTGTTTACGTATTTTTCTATTGTCCCTCTTCTTATTGACCTTTCCCCTCTGCGAGCTCGTCCTTCCAATCATGGTTTTCCCGTGGTGGTGAGTGCTTCCGTCAATTTTCCTTTTAAGGCTCGTGTGATCATGATGGGTGGTCCTTTGTCCCTCTGCGATCACTGCCCTTACTCACTTGTGATCCGATTGTGCTGCTCCTGTACCTGTACTTGGGCTTGGTGGATCGATCTTGGTTATCCTCAACCCCTCATTCCTTACGTCATTCGTTGCATTCAACTTGTTTCCTGGCCTCTCACTCGTGCTTTCCCCGCAACTCTTACTGGCGTATTGGCCTTGCTTCTGGCTGCCCGCCTACTGCTTATTGTGATCTTTCATGATAATTGGTGGCAGAGTGTTAGGCAATCATACTCTCCCTGGGGCTTGCGTACCTTCCGAGAGGCCTTGCGATGTCCTCCTCAATGTGACCTTCCATGCTTAAACTGCCTTCGCGATCTTTTTCCACCAGGTGGTTGCAGTCTATTCTGAGTTGCCTGCTTGAAATGTTGATCCAAGTATCGTCTAGTTCTGGTCCTTCCTTGCCGACCCCCTCATTGGCGAACCTGTTAGCTAGAGCATTTGCTGACCTGCGCACCCAGCACAACTCTATTGTTTTCAAAGTTCTCAGTTGCTCCTGGATTTTCTATAGGGAGTGTGTTAGGCACCAATGTCAATGAACCTTTCCCACTCTGGCTCCATTTTGGAGTCTTTTCGTCGTGTTGATCACCAGGATCGAGTCACCTTCCATGATGGTGTTTGTCATCCTTTCACGACTTAGGATTTCAAGGCCTAGCTCCAGGGCTCCAAATTTCTCCGCGTTGTTGGTTGAGTTTCCCATGCTCTGAGTGTATAGTAAAATAATGTTGCCACCACTGTCTCTGATTACTCCACCTACCCCTGCCGCTCCTAGATTTCCTTTTTTCGCCCCATCAAAGTTCAATTTGAGGAATCATGACGGAGGGGGAGTCCAGTTGCGGGCTCCTATCTGGAGTTGCAGATCATGCCCTATAGGTATTTTATTGCACCATTCTTTTAGATGAAAAAAATCCAGGATGCGAGAGTCTTGATCTGTAAGTTGAGATTTCTCCTTATTGCAGTTGCGACTCTACATTATTTCTCTTATTTGAGCGACTATTGCATCCTTTGGGATTTCTTCCAGTAGGCTTTCATTCCTAAAGATGTGTTGGTTCCTTTCTTTCCACATTGTCCATATGATCATCCTTGACGTTAGATTCCAACAAAGTTTCACCATTTCATTTTCATTGTAACCCTCATTCCAATTGTTGATGGTTGCGTTGTTGTTTCCCCAGATCCTATTTGATTGGTGGAAGATGCCTGCCTCCCAATCCCAAATCTCTGTTGTGTAATTGCATTCGTCAAGGAGGTGATCAATTGTTTCCTCCTTGACTTGACAGAGATGGCAGCGAGAGGGACCTATGAAACCCCTTTTCATGAGGTTCTCCCGGGTTAGAATTCGGTTGTGGATAACTAGCCATTCGAACATTTTGATTTTTGGCCATTGGGGGCTTTTCCAGATCTTTTCCCACTGTTGCTCTGGATTTTCTTGGTCCTGGCCCGTGATGTAATACTGTGCTTCTTTTAATTTGAATTCACCCCCATTTTTCCTTCCCCACCTCAATTGGTCCTCTTCTTCTGAGACCCCAATTTTTCTTTTCCCCAATTCCTCCTCCACCTCTTTCGTTATTGTTTCGATCTGGGCTCTATTTTGTGGATTAACCTTGTCCCAGATCCTCCATCTGGCGCTGCCATCCCTTTGCTTCCAGTGATGATGGATTTTTGTTTTTCTTTGCCCAATCATTTCCTGTTGGAGCTCCTCCCTGTCTGGGTTTTCCATTCTGGGTTCCTGTTGCCATGCGTCCTCCCAGAACCTTGTTGTTCTACCATTTCTGACTTCCCAGAAGCTGTGTTTGTGGATCCAGTTCTTATTTCGCCAGGAAAGATTCCATATGGTTGATCCCTCCCTTGTGACCATGAACCAAATTCGCTCCTAGTCGCTGATATTCAGGGCATACTTGGCCTTCCAGAGGTTTTCCCACGACACCTATCTGTCTTTTACCCATCTCCACCGGAGGTTTTCCCCGTAGGCTTCGTTGGTTACCTGTGGGTCTTGTAACCCCAGGCCACCTTTTTTTTTTTGGTATGCAAACCTTATCCTAGGATACCAGGGCCCATTTTTTTTTATTTTCTGCACCTCGCCATAGAAAGTCTCTTTGGATGGCTCTTATCTTTTGTAGTATTCCTTTGAGGGCTAGAAACACTGACATCATATACGCCAAAATTGCTTGTAGAACCGTCTTGGTGAGGATAAGACTTTTGGCCAGGTTTAGAGATCTGTATGTCCAATGTTTTACCCTCTCCTATAGTTTGTTGATAACTCCTTCCCACGTGGCATTTTTGCAGGCTCTATCTGTCAAGGGGATTCCCAAGTATTTTGTTGGGGGCGTTTTGCATTCAAACCCTATAATGTTGGCCAGGTTTCTTTGAATTGTTGGATTAGTATTGAATAAATATATCATGGATTTGGAGTGGTTGATTTCCGCCCCCGGGGCTTCCCCGAAGTCTTCTAAGATTCTTTTAAAATCTTTTTCTTCCTTTATTGTGGGTGTGCCATGGAGTAGGGTATCATCAACAAACTGTTGGTTTATGGAGGTTGGACAATTTTCAAATGGTTTGATGCCTTTTATTTCACCAGGTGCAGTTGCACCTTTTATGCTTCTGCTTATCCCTTCCATCATTAGAATGAACATGAAGGGGGGCAATGGATCCTCTTGTATTATGCCTCTGGATGGACAAAAAGGTTTGGTTAGGGTTCCATTGATTAGCAGTGAGTAGCTTGTCGTTGAGACTAGAGTGACGATGCAGTTGATCCAGTGCTGGTTGAAACCAAAATCTTCCAACATCTTGGCCATGTAGTGCCAGCATATTTTGTTGTATGCCTTTGCCAGGTCCAGTTGGATTATCATCTCCCCTCTCCTTTGGCTTTTCAGCGTGTGAATAATCTCATGGGCGTGGATGATATTGTCCCTGATTTGTCTTCCTTCCACAAAACACACTTGTTCCTCTGAAATCAATGTGGGAAGGAGTGGCTTCAGTATGTTGTCTATGATTTTAGAGATTATCTTGTAAACTAAATTGCATAGAGCTATAGGCTTGTAGCAGTCTGGGGTCCTAGATTGATTTTCTTTTGGGATTAGAGTGATCATTGTGGCATTTAAAGATTTTAGGATGGATGTCGATCGCTTGGATTCCTCCACCACCCCATAAATGTCATGCTTAACTACTTCCCAACAGCCTTTGAAGAATTCCACTTTGAAGCCATCTAGGCCTAGGGCCTTTCCGTTGGGAATCTCCTGGACCACTTGGTCAATTTCTTCTTTTGCGATGGGTTTGTTTAGGATGACATTTTGATCCTCTGTAATCAACTTGAGGATGTGCTAAGTTATTCTTTGTATGGCCTCGGATCGATCTTGGTTGGGTTCTTGGGCTATCCTCTGGAAGTAATTTACCAGTGTATTTTCAATTTCCTAGTGGGATTCTCTTTCGATCTCGTCTTGATCCATAATATTCAAGATTTTGTTATGGGATCTTCTTGCAATAGTTGTTCTATGAAAAAACTTGGTATTCCTCTCCCCTTCTATTAGCCACCTTATTCTGGACTTTTGGTGCCACAGATTTTCTTCCTGCTGGCATCTTGCTTCCCATTCCTCAGTCATTTGGATCTCTTCTTTTCTTCGATCCTCTGTGTATCCCTTTGTGATGCATAGTTCCTGTAGCTTCCTCATTCTGTCCTCGATACTTTTTTTCCCCTGGTTTATGTTCCCAAAGACTTCCTTGTTCCACTCCTTGAGTTTTTGTTTGATGTACTTGAGTTTCTTGTAAAGTTTGAACATCCTCGCCCCTTCATCCGGTAGTTCCTCCTACCACCATTGGTTGATGTTCTCCTTGAAGGTGGGATGGTCAATCCAAAATTTCTCAAATCTAAATGGTTTGTTCTTCGATGTGGTTTGAAAATTAGCTTCCAGTTGAATTGGCTAGTGGTCTGAACCCCCCCAGGGGAGGATGTTGCGGTCCAAAGTTAGTCCCTGCAAGATGATGGAGTCCAACACCAAGAATATTTCTAGCCTTGTAGCTACTTGGTGGTGATATAGTCATTTGTTATTCCAAGTAAATTGTCCATTGTTGGTCTTGATGTCCATAAGCTCCATTGTGTCAATGAAAGCTGAGAATTCTTCCACATCTCTGTCCAGTCTCCTAGTGCCCCCTTTTTTCTCATCAAGTGTAGTGATGATATTGAAATCCCCTGCCAAGATCCAATGGAAGTTGTTGGTTCGATCCTTTAGATTCTCTAGGTCTAGGAGCATTATCCTTTTCTACTCCATCACCTGGGGGCCATACACATTTGTGCATAGAATTTCCGTCGTGTTCCCTATAATTTTCATGTTAACAGAAAGTGTGTGTCTTGTGGATTTTGCTGCAAGTAGGTTCACCGATTGTGGGTTCCACAAGGTGAGAATTCCTCCTGCCATCTGTTGGATTTCGATAGCCAACTTCTTGTACTTACTCCAATGTTTTTTACTGATTTTTCCATTCTATCTAAAGTGCATTTTGTCTCTTGAATGAAACAGAGGTCGGGTTGTTCCTTTATCAGTCTATTTTTAAGGATTCATTGCTTTCTTGGGATGTTTAGGCCTCTTATATTACATGTTATAATCTTCATTTAAACATGTGGGGGGGAGTTGGGGAAGACATTTTTAATCTTACCTGAGTTTATCAATAGGACTCCTAGTTCTTGTAGGGATACACTATTTGATTTTATTCCTTTCTTTTGCCTTTCCTGCTTGGGTGAGTGTTGTGGTTGTCCATTGCCTATTTTGATTCCCAGGTGTCCTATCGCCATGCATGCGCTTGATCCCTCTAGATTTCGCTTCCTCCCTTAGGAGGAAGAGATATTGAATGCTATCTAGTTGCTCCGCTAGCACATTGTCTACTCCTGGCCTTTTCCATTGTTCCAGTATGTTCGGTAGATCTATTCCTTCCCTTTCCACGATGTCTCTGAGATCTGGATCTTTTGTTCCTACCTTGCTTGGTGTCATCTATGAATCTTCGTCTACATCTTACATTGGGGTGTTGGCGTCTTCATTTCCTCCTTCCATATGACTTGTGCGACTTCCCTATTCTCCCTTGTTGCTTGGAATTTTGTGTTCTCACGAGTTCCTTGTTCACTAGCTTCCCTAGCTTTCGTCTTTTATTTTCCTCCTTCTTCCCCTTGGTTGGTTCTGCCTCTTCCTTCTGTTCTATTATTGGCTTCCTAGTTTCTTCCTGTTGGGGCCTTGCCTTGTCTTTTGTTTCCTTTTCTTTTGTGATTTGGCTTCACAAACCCGTCCTCATCCTGTTGTAGCTTGGTTTTTTCCGTTTCTTGTTTTTTATTGAGAGGGCATTCTCTTAGTAGGTGTCCATGTTCATGACATCTTCTGTATCGAAATAGGATCTTCTCGTAGTCTATGCTTTGTATCCATTCCTCATCCCTAAACTCTAGGCTTATCGCTTCCGGGAGCGCCCCTGAAACATCCATCTCTATTCAAATCATTACATAGGATGTATATCTTCCTTTTAGAGTAGCTTTTGATGTCTTGACATATTTTTCGAGCTTGTTCCCTATGGCTTCGAAGGTAGACGACAACCAGTAGTCTAGAGGTAAGGAGTAAAGCCTTAGCCAGACTGGGATATTTTTAAAGGTTTCTTTCTCTAGGGAGAAATTTTCCTTCCATGGATGCATGTACAGCCTCGCTGAGGCATGGAAATATGCCCCCCCCCCCTAAAATACTTTATCAATGTCCCCTAGGTTCATAAAGACTTCTGTGAAAAATCCTTTTGAGCCCAGATGGAGTTCAACTTCACCACTTCGCTTCGAATGGTATTTTATCCAGTTGCGCAACATTTTTTCTATGGGCCACATGCCCATGAACTTGCAGATCAGTGCATGCATCTTCATCTGATCCCAGAAGAGTTGTGTTTGGGGGTCTTCCAGTATAACCTTGGGTATCAGTGATGTTTTAGGTTTATACGGGATGTGCCCATCTACCCCACTAGGGTTCGTCATTTCTTGCGTACCATTCTGGGCTTCTCTAGCTTCTTCCCCCACGCGATCACTTTTTTCTTGGTAGCCCTCTTGATTCTTTTACGATCCTAATCCCGAGGTGCCTGTCAGAGGTTCTTTGAAACCGATGCCTCATGGGCCTCTCCCTCTTTCCACCACTACCTTCTTGTAGGAGGGGGTTCCATTCCCTCCCCTTTGGTAACCATGTTGGTCACTGCTGAGACCGCAACTGTTAAACCCTAGATTAATTTTTTCTCCAGAGCCACGACTGTCATTTTTTTAGAGTGATGCTTATTCATTAGAGTTTTTTCCATCAATTTGTGGTGAGGGTGATGAGTTGCATTACCTCAGTGTCCTTTGCAATCTTAATCAATGGAGTAACATCCATATTCCTCAAACAAGGTAGGGTCTCCCCCTATCCCCCCTAATTTTTCTTCTCATAGATAAAGGCATGAATAGGCTAATAAAAGAAGCTATAAATTATGGTAGTTTTAAAAGAATATGAATTGGCCTAGCATGTAACATTACTCACTTCTTATTTGTGGATGATGTTTTAATTTTATGTGAAGGTACGAAAAAGATAGTTGAGAAATTTAAAAGCATACTAGATTTATTTTGTAAGGCCACTGGTATGATTATAAATTGTGGTAAATCCACCATTTCCCAGTGGGGCATCACATAACAAGACTCAAGGCCATTTTTCTCAATTGTTCTTCTACTAGGTGGTCAATTTAGACCAAGGATTAAAGTATTTGGGATTCCACCTAAAACCCAATCTATGTAAAAAGGGTGACTTGATTTCCAAGGTGGAAAATAAACTAAATAATTGGTGCAATTGATGGCTCTCTCGAGGGGTTAGGATGATTATTTTTAAGGTTGTTTTCGAAGAAATACAAGTGCATTAGATTTCACTGCCATGGGTTATGAAAGGAGTGTTGGAGACCATTAGGAAACCGTGCTACAATTTTTTATTATTAGAGACCAAAAATTGAAAGGAATTATTTTGGCCTTGTGGAAAAAAATGGTTGTTCCAAAGGCCAGTGGATGATGGGGTCTCAAAAACCCCTTTCTCTTCTCCAAATCTTTAGCTACCAAAATTTTTTGGAGGCTTATATAAGGAAAATGACTATGGACCCATGTAATCAGTGCAACATATATTGCCCCAACTATAGTCGAATAGTGGGTTAGAAACCCAGAAAAGCAATTACATAATGCCTCAAACATTTGGAAATCTATGAATTCAACTTTTCAATTGGTAGGAAATTGGCTGATAGTAGGTGGGAAAAGGTCAGAAAGTTCAAATAGGCCTTTATCAATGGATAAGCAGTGAAGTTCTACACATATTATCTATTCGGCTAGTCTAGGAGCTCAAAAGTAAAGGGTTTTATTCTCTTAGACAAATTGTGAACTAGGAGAGGTCTACATATTGGCAACAACATTGGCTCACCTAGGAGGAAATGGGATTGAGAGGAGAATTTGCTAAGGAATGGAAGGCTTATAAAAAGGTTTTAAAAGGCAGTAATTTTAAAATATGAAAATATGATTATCAGTTGATTCAGTCTCTTAATCCATCTAGAACATATGTACCTAAGCTAGGCTATAGAACCCTTGTTGAGGAAGGACTGGAGCATGCCTAGTGGTGGAGAATTAATTGGAAACTAAAGTGTCCATCAAAAAATAAAATTTTCATGTGGTTGATTTTAAACAATAAGGCTCCTACTTGGGAGGTTCTTCAAAAAAGGAACTTTCATGCTCCATGTTGGTGCAGCTTATGCAAGCAAACTGATGAAACCATAGAACATATATAATTATGTTTTGTTCATTTATTGAAGAGGTTTCGAAATAAGTGGAAGGCGTGATAGGGCTGAAAAATGTATCAAAAGAGGAAATATAGAAGAGGGCTTCAAATCTTGGTATTACGAAAAGGGTACAAAGAAGATCAAAGCCCTTCTTCTCAACATTAGTTGGGGAGTATGGATTTCTAGCGATTTGAGCTTATTCGAAGGAAAAGAGACCCTCCCTTGCAAATGTGCAATTCAATCTCTCAGCATCTTCAATGCTTCCCCATGGATGGAGGAAAAACAATTGAGGTTTGAACCCATAGAAGAGGTCATAAATAAAAATATTCCTTGGGCTTACTTTGATGGAACATCCCAAAGGAGGTGTCAGAGTATTCTTATACATCTCCTCCACACATTGTATATCCTTCAAAAGCAGGTATTGGGAAAGAATCTGACAATTTATATGAATTGATGGAACTTAAATTACTTACTTCTTTCACTGGCCCAAGAACATGGAGTCCAACAATCAGAAATTTTTGGTGACTCTCTCTTGGTCATCAAATGGATTAGAAAGAAAGTGGCAAATTAGAAATTCCATTTTCATCCCTTTTATGATGATATGCAATGTTGCAGTTGACAACTTTCTTACACACCTCTGTGTCTCACATCTATGGGGAAAGGAACAACATAGTCGACAACCTTTCCAAGGCTGGATTGGACTTGGATTGGGGTACTTGGATCACTACCATTCTATGGTCACTATTCAATTTTTACACATGCACCTTGGATATACAGAAGACTTATTAATTATCTTGACTAGGGAATGACCACACCTTTACTTTTAATAATGTAATTGTTTTTGTGATTTTTTGAAAAAGTAATTAAAATGTTGATATATGTAACTATTTATGTGATTTGTTTTTACACGTGTACCTTGGATATAAAAAAATGTTGTTAATTATCTTCACCAGGGAATGACCACAACTTTACTTTTAATAATGTAATTGTTTTTGTGATTTTTTGAAAAAATAATTAAATGTTGATATATATAACTATCTATGTAGTTTTTTCCCACAAATACTAGCATAAGTTTCAAGTAAAAGAAAGACAAGTAGCTAGAATTTTTTTTCTCTAAAAGACTATTGATCACCTTTTTAAATATGAAGTGATATATAACTTGCTATAAATAAAATTATGGATTTTTCTTAAAAAAGAATGTTTCATAGTTAAGCCTCGGCATGTGAACTCTATTCTTAATGTTTATCCCAAATGTACAGATCGTTGGGTGTCTCATAATTAACACCAAGCTTAATGGCAATGGATATGTTTTTAATCCTTATATTTTTAATTAGGTCGATAGTCACAGAAGAGAATTCTCTGAAGAGGGTGGGGATTTGATGATTAACAAAAGATAATAGAAAACTTAGCCTTTGCCTCATGCATTTATTATTCAGCGTTTTTGTGTATCTCTTTGTTTCATTTTCAATTCTTTGGGTTTCATTTTCACTTAGTATATAGTAATTAAGTTTAATGTGTTGGTTCACAAGTTCAAATTTAGAGTGGGTAGGGTATGTATACTTCTGTAGATTTTACTAGTCAAATTGTTGGACGGAGGGAGATCTCTTATCCCACAAACAAGAAAGTCTCATATACCAATTTCATGTGGCTTAGCGGTAACCTTAAAAATAGATTATTATGATTATTATTATTATTGTGTAAATTATGATGATCTTGTTTTGTCTATAACTTTTCATGTTTTATATAATAATAATAATATTATTATTAAAAACATGAAAAGTTATAAATTTATTATTATTATATAAAACATGAAAAGTTATAAGTCAAACAAGATAATGATAATTTACACCATAATATAAAATTGAGGATAATAATAATCATTATATTATAATATTATTATAATAATTATTATTATAAAAACATTAAGATTGATCATATCATCACATGGGTTGTAAACTGGTTTGGATATAACCAGTGAACTCTGAAATTGGCCAACAAAAATATTTGGACCGAATATTTTGTTTGGTAGAAAGGTTTTGAAATTGACACGCAGCCAGATAGACGTGTATCCAGCCTCAATGTCAGTCGAAAGCTGCATGGATGGAGATACCCATAAATAATCACTTATTGCATTTACACAATCAGTCATCTTGTATTTCCTCCTTCATCAAAATGACAGTCGAAAGCTGCATGGATGGAGATACTCATAAATAATCACTTATTGCATTTACACAATCATTCATCTTGTATTTCCTCTTTCATCAAAATGATAAACGAAGTTGTTTGATTTTGCCCAAAATCCAGTGAGGAATGGTTAGATCTGTAGATATGAGTAGCTCAGTTTGTATAATGAGAGTGCATTCATTTATACATTCAGAAATACAATTTAAATAATAAAAAATAGTGATTTTTTCCAAATTTACATCACCTAATTCAAACAAAAAAACAAATAACACACCATGACAAATTTTAGGTTACAAAGAGCAGGACAGTAGATTGGTGTGAGATCAAAATGAGTTTCCCAATGGAAAGGAGATTGAGATGCACTTACATGTTATAAGTAGGAATAGTTTAACTAGTAGATTTTACTTATTTTTTTTTTAGTTAATTTCACCAAAATTTGATAATTTAGTTATTTGTAAATAACAATTTTCATTGTTTAAATTGTAGTTTTATAGAGATGAATTCAGCACCTTCAAAAACTCCCAATTTATTATTGTTCAATCTCAATCACTGATATATACAATTTCATCACTATATACAATTCCATTATTTTTTTTAAAGTTTTGAAAGATTTCTAAATAAAGTTGATAAAAAACACAACTAAATGTTTAAAATATTCTACTCCAGCTAATATTTAGTCTCTCACACTTACCCACAAATTTTGGCGCTGAGTCGGCCATTAATGAAGAATTAACAGCGCTGACTCTGTGATGGTATTACGGTGCTGCATTTGTTATTCAATGCTAATAGATTGATTCCCCTCGATGTCTTTTGTGCTGTATCCCCTCGATGTCTTTTGTGCTGTATCCACTAAGCACAAAAGACATCGAGGGGAATCAATCTATTAGCATTGAATAACAAATGCAGCACCGTAATACCATCACAGAGTCAGCGCTGTTAATTCGTTTAATAAATAAATAACATCCACTAAGCACAAAAAGACATTGATTGGAATATATATAAAAAGACATTGATTGGAATATTTGTTATTTAATGCACATCAAAAGATAGTAAAGTAAATAAATAAATAACAAAGGGAATTCTTTATCACTTTTTTCGACCTTGTGGGAATCGATCTGCTGGATATGGTGGAGGAATCCAGAACCAAGGGACAAGTTATCAGCGGGCTCAACTCTACCTTCATTGCGCTCGTTCCAAAGTCAAACAAGCCGTCATCCTTCAATGACTACAGGCCCATCTCCGTTTGCAATCTTCTGTATAAATTAATTTCAAAAATAATTGCAAACCGTATAAAATCCATCCTTTCCAGTTTCATCTCTTCTGAATAGCTCGGGTTTCTCAAAGGCAGGCAGATACAGGACGCCATTGACACCGCACACTAGTGTTTGCATAGCATTAAAAAGAAAAAATCAAAAGCTATAATCCTTAAACTGGACTTACAAAAGGCTTATGACTGTGTTAACTGGGACAGAATGAGGCTTATTTTGAGACAAACAGGTTTCGATATACATTTCTCCAACTGGATTATGAGTTGTATTACCTCGTCTTCTTTTGCAGTCTTAGTGAATGGGGAACCAACTGATTTTTCTAGGAGCGGCAGGGGCTTACGAAGATAAAATATACGAGGCAAACAAACACGGTGAGGCTACGCTCACTTCACAGTATTAAATGAAGACTGATTACATCCTTATATAGGAAAAGACTCTCGTGAGTCCGCTACATGCAAAGCAAAGACAACTAAACCACTGACTCTTAACTAAGAACTGACTCTTCTAACTGGCGCTTACAACCCGCGCTTATTATTGGTGCTAACAACTAGCTAACATCTCCATTATTTCCAAGTCTCCCCCTTAATGGAGAATGGATTGACTTCGACACCTAACATCTCCCTAAACAGTTCAAACTTAATTTTTCCAAGAGGCTTAGTGAAAATATCAGCAGTATTTTCACTAGTATTACAATACACAAGATTTATTTCATTTCACTGCAACTTTTCTCGAACAAAGTGATACTGAGCTTCAACATGCTTTGTCCTTGCATGAAAAATCGGATTCTTCGCAATATTGATTGAACTTTGATTGTTACATCTGATCATCGTAGGTTCCTTTCGTTCTTCTCCAACATCTTGAAGAAGTCTTCTTAACCAAACAGCTTCACAAGTTGATGCACACAAGGCTTTATATTCTGCTTCAGTAGAAGACAAAGATACAGTAGGCTGCTTCTTACTACTCCATGAAACAACCTCAGATCCAATGCTGAACGCATATCCAGTGGTTGATCTTCGATCATCTATATTTTCAGCCCAATCAGAATCTCAATAACCTGCTAGCTCAACATTAGATGCATCAGTATACTTAATACCATAATCAAGCGTACCTTTTAGATACCTGAGTACTGCCTTTGCTGCATTCCAATGGATTTCATGAGGTTTCGCCATGAACTGACTTAACACACTCACAGAATATGAAATAT
>ML784265.1:277067-301426 GCA_009831015.1 Picea engelmannii
TCTTTAACCATATGTCCAGGTCGACCACAATAAAAACAACTCTTTGACTCATTCCTATCAGATTGCATACCTTGATTTGGAGATTGTCTTCTCTACGATGAACTGCCTCTCTGCCATGAACCGCCTCTCTGCCATGAACTGCCGCCTCTACCTCTTACTCCCGATCTCCCTCGCGCAGATCTATTATTTGACCATAGTGCCAAATCTTTACTCTGAGACTTCAGATTCCCACGCCTCTCTTCCTCTTGCAGCAAAATACCTGTCAGTTCTTCAAACGTGGGAGGATTCTCCCTTGCTCCAAGACCTGTTATGAACATATGATAGTCTTCTAGCATACCATTTAAGGTAATAGTCACTAGATCAGTATTGGAAACGGTTTCCGCTATATTTACTAACTTGTCTTTCACTTCTTTAATGCGACCCAAAAATGAACTAACAGATTCATTTCCATCCATCTTAATGCCTAGCAATTTAGTTTTCAGGAACAAAATGTGATTTGTGTTGCTAGTTTCATACAATGCTTTAAGAGCTGTCCATGTTGTAGCAGAAGTTGTAGCGTCTCTAATATGTGGAATTATGCTATCTTTAACTGACATGCGCAACAATACCTTTGCCTTGTTTTCTCGCTTCTCCCAGTCTTGGATCTGTGCTGATGTCGCACCTCCTACCGCTGTTGTTGCACCTCCTACTGTTGTTGTCGCACCTGCAGCCGCAACAGGTTTCAGTTCGGTTCCATTCGCAATGTTCCAGACACCATAGCTCTCCATGAGCGTCTGCATCTTGAATTTCCAGTTAATGAAATTTGAGCCATCTAACTTGTTGGCTTCGTTGAGGTACGTCTCTGCCAGCAGATTCGCCATCGCTGCAATTTAGTCTCTACAAGAAAATCACCAAGGATATGCAACGTTTTGTCGCTCTGCCTTTGGATACCACCGATCTGACTCAATCTATCTTAAATCATGCTTGCATCTTAAAATCCAAAATATCCACTTTTTAAAAAAACTTATAACTCCCACTACGAATAATAATATTCACTTTAAAGTAATAAACTCCAATATTCACTTTAAAGTAATAAACTCCAATATCCACCTCTCTTAAAAAAAAAAAAAGGATCCACTTTAAAAGTCCACTTTAATAAACCAATGCAATAAAGCTTATAACTCCCACCTTAAAAAAAAACTTTTAATAAACTTCAGTTCTTTTAATAATCCAATAAACCTCCCCTTTTTTTTTTAACACACATGCATGCACTTTTATCCACTTTTAATAAGAATAATAAAAAAGTGAATAACCATCCACTTTTATGCACTTTATCCACTTTTCACCTCACGTTTAAAATATCTATTTAATAAAATAAAAAAACGTATCCACTTAATGAAAAAACTCACACATGCACATATAATTAAACTCCACGCTTTTTTTTTTTTTTCAAACTCTTCCACGCATGCACAGAATTTTTCGACCTCCTTTGATTCTCGCACGCACCAGCACGCACTAAGATCTCTCGCACCTTACGCTATACTCTGCCCGCGGGAATTGTGTAGAAAGTTTGCACCTCACGACTATGCCGGCTGCGGGAAGTCCGCGAGAAGTCCGCACCTCACGTGCTTTCTGGCTGCGGGATGTTCGCACCTGCTGTACGGTCCGCCTGTGGGAATTTTTGCGTCTTGCTATGCGCAAAAGGGCGAGTCGTATTCCCCCGCACCCTACCAGAGGAGGGACCTGCGAACTTCAAGGATTTTCGCACCTTACTCCCGTGGCTCTGATACCAAGATAAAATATACGAGGCAAACAAACACGGTGAGGCTACGCTCACTTCACAGTATTAAATGAAGACGGATTACATCCTTATATAGGAAAAGACTCTCGTGAGTCGGCTACATGCAAAGAAAAGACAACTAAACCACTGACTCTTAACTAAGAACTAACTCTTCTAACTGGCGCTTACAACCCGCGCTTATTACTGGTGCTAACAACTAGCTAACATCTCCATTATTTCCAAGTCAAGGCTGTCCATTGTCCCCGTTACTCTTCATCCTTTTGATGGAAGGGCTCAGTTTACTTCTAAAAGATAGGAAGGCCGCAGGGAATATCACAGGTATAAAAGTTTCCAGGATGATGAGGATTTTTCATATATTTTTTGCAGATGATATTTTGATCATGACAAAGGCTTCTTTTAAGTGAGTGGATAGGAATTGAAGAGATCATCAATTTTTTCTGTCTTGATTCGGGTTTAAAGATTAATGTTTAAAAGTCCAGGGCTCTTTTTGCCAGTGTTACTGAGTCAGAACTAGCTTGGTTCCTGGATTTTCTTCCATATAGTTTTAGGATATCTTGGTTTTCACTTGACGACGGGGCCTCACATAAATTCTGTCTAGGACTGGCTTTTGACTAAGTTGGAAAACAAAATCGATATATGGTGTAACAGGTGGCTGTCCCTGGGTGGACGTTTCATTTTTAGTCAAATCGACCCTCGAAAGTATACCACTGTACTGGCTGTCTTTGGTCGTCATCCCTTGCCCTCTGTTAAATAAAATCAAGAGTCTCATGTACAACTTCCTTTGAAGAGGGAATAGTACCTTTTCCCACCTACACTTATGCAATTGGATGTCTCTAGCTAAACCAAAGAGCCACGGAGGCTGGGGCTTTCTGAACATTTTCCTTTTCAGCAAATCCCTAGCTGCTAATACCCTTTGGAGGGTTATTATGGGCGTGGGTATTTGGCACATACATCGTCAGTGTCAAAGATATGGGGCGATCTTTTAAAATCAATGCACCTAATTACCCATTGGTTTAGCTGGCTTTCGGGAACTAGCCATCTTGTGACGATCGGAATGGATAAAATTATGGGGCTGGAGGACAGATCTTTCCTTTCTCCTGAATTGATTGCAGTTTTAAATGGAAAAAAAGATATACTCACTCTCACAGGCTTGGAATGGTGAGGTTGGTATCGGACACATGCCTACATCGTATAATTACTCAGAGTTGCACCTATCTGGGCCACTGGCAAATGAATGGGGACGCTTCAGAAAAGATCTTATCAGCGCCGATGTCTTCATAGGTAACAAAAACGACCATCTGATGTGGACGGGAGGAGATCACTTGGGTAACTTGACAGTTAAAAATGTTTATTTGGCTTTATATAGTACTCAGGATAGCAACATCATTACAGGCTGGAGGCGTGGTTTTTGGAAGTGGCCAATTCAGCAAAAGATCAAATTATTTACATGGCTAGCTGTTGAGGGGAAGATTCATACTTGGGAGACTCTCCAGAGAAAAGGTTGGTTAGGTCTGAGTCGCTGTACTCTCTGTGTCTCTTCTTCAGAAGATATAAAACATCTAAGAAGATATAAAACATCTTTTTATATCGTGCTGATTCACTTCATCCATCTGGCAGAGATTAAAATATATTTTGCACTTAAAGGATGTCTGGAAGGGTTCCTCCCTGGCGGAATGCTTTAATTTGTGGACTTCAGATAAATCAAACATCCCCTATCTTCCGGCGCTCACCTGTTGGTATCTATGGCTGGAGAAGAACTCATCTCTTTTCGAGGCCTCTTCTCCATCTGCCAGCTGGGTGATCATAAAAATCATGAGCGCTCTTCATTGGAAACCCGGCATTAAAAAACCGCTACAAACTCGTCCCTGTGAATTCACTCCTTGTGCAGGGTGCCTCTTTGGATGGTTTAATGGAGCTGCCAACTCAGATGAATTTTTTGTGGAGCAGGTGGTGTTCTAAAGACTCAAGATTTCAGTGTTACAAAATGGCAAATGAACGGTGCACAAGGCACTAATACGAAAGCAGAGCTCTTGGGCATTTGGGTGTCTTTGACTATGACTATCCACTTTTTATATACAAATTTGTAATTGCTTGGCGATTCAAGGGTAGTGATCGATTGGTTAAATAGGAAAGATAAACTGCAAGCTTATGCCATTGAAGAATGGAAAAAAAAAGTTTTAGGCCTTATCAATTCATTTCAGGATATCAGTTTTCACCATATCTACAGAGCACACAACTTTGAAAAACGGACCTTCTTTCAAAAAAGTTCATTATGAAACCCTAAGGCAGGATCACTTTTTACAAAGTGGAAAATGGCATTGAGGGCCACATAGAATTCTTTTACATGTATTAAAAATGATTCTCCGCCAGTATGCTAGTATCCTTGTTAGATGTATTTTCTGATTTATGATTCTGAGCTTTGAGCTTGTAGTGATGTAATCCTTTGTTTGTGTTTCTGTAATAGATTTTTTTGGATTTGCTACAGTATTATGTACCGGCCAGTACATAAGATCATAAGGGTTGTAAATAGTTATATTTTTTAATATAATGGAGAAATTTTTTTTTTGGAAAAAAAAACACAAATATAATACAATAATATCAATTATTGATTGTTAATTAATTTAATAAATAAATAACATTCACTAAACAAAAAAAACATTAATTTTATGACATTTTATAACATTGTATTTATTATTTAATGCACATCAAAAAATAGTAAATTGATTCTTAATATAAAACCAGAATTGGGTTTTTTACTCCTATATTCACATTATCCTTTTGTGCCATGTATTGCAATTTTATTTAACTTTGATTTCGTATTAATGTAATAAAATGTGATGTGAGTAATTTTACATAAATGATGAGATTTGAAACGATTTAATAGCATTTTTTTTTTCTTTTTTCATTTTACATTAATATATTCACATTTTCGCTATCATACAATTTCTACATTAATCTGTTCACATTTTCCATATCATACAATATATGGAAATTGTGATTTAAGTTTAATTTTATTGAATCGCCATTTAAGCTTAATTTTATTGATTTTATTTATATGTTGTTATTTGTTTAAATAATTTCAAAATAATTATAAAAGAAAATCATTCAAATAATCTTAAAAGAAAATAAATTTTATTTGTATTAAATAATTAAAGTATAAAAATAATTAAAAAATAATGTTTAATTTCATTTATTTTAAAAAAATGTTTTAATTTTTAAAAAAAATTAACATTTTAAAATATTTTTAATATAAGACATTTAATAATAAGTTAAGTTAGAAAGAAAAAATTATTAGTAAAATTAATAAGTTAAATAAGTTATTTACTTTATTTATTTTTATGTAAAATTAAGTGCTTTTATCTTATTTATTTATACATGAGAATAAAACATCACATATGTTTCATTTCCAATTTATCGTTGTATGAAAAGTAAACATAAATGTTCTTTCTTTATTTATATTTTTAGGTCACTTTGCTATCACTATTAAGTGATGAGAATTAACCCCAATTAAAAAGATAAATTATGTTTTTAATGTATAGAAATTTTCAAAAAAAAATAATGTTTAATGTTTTACACAAATAATCATCAACCTATTTACACATTCATAAAATTTCATCACTCTTGTGACACAACTTCTTTATTAGCTTCTTTTATATAAGTATAAAAGATTAGATGTTCATCTCAATATTCTTCTTTCTTCCAATTTTTATATCCTATGGAATCTTATCTAGAAATACAATTTTCCAAAAAGAAATTCTTTCTTCCAATTCTTACATCTCATGGAACCTTATTAGTCCCTGTCATAGGCATAGAGGGACTATAGCGATTGATAAAGCGTTGACTATATATTAGTTTGTCCTTTGACCGGAAATATTTGCACAATATCTATTGTTGGAGCTATGGAATTAAAAGCATATATTTTTATATATTAAAAAATAACATATATGTACTGATTTGATTGGCTAAGAGATTGGAGGTCTTATTTGATTGGCTAAGAGATTGGAGGTCTTATTGTCGGCTTCGCTATTCCCAATGTAGTATATGGCAACATATCCAAAAAATTTCTCGTAGACAATATGTTTTAATCATATATTTTTCCTGTATATTGCTTGAAGGTCGATTAATGCTACCATTAGTTCGAATGTTTGTATTAGCATTTTCTGCTACCCAAATATATCCGTCAGTTTTGATATGTACTAAACATATTGAAATGTTTTCATATCTAAGCTTTGTATATTTCTTGAAATTTATTGACACTTATTATGAGATGCCTCAATAGGCCTGACAGTGTAAATGTTTACATGACGTGACGTCTCCAACACCCCTGACAACTTAAATGTTTGCATACCGCAAGGTCCTTAGACAGCTTGAGAGTCTTAAATGTTTATGTAAATACGGTTCTCGGAGTACATGCCAGTTCAATAGCCATTGTATGTTTCATCATTGTTCTTCCATTGAAGCTACATACATTGTTTACTGGTTCGGTGACTGCTTCTTCTTTGTTGGTTTGTCGGGTGCTGCCATTGTATGTTTCATCCTCGTAATCATTAAAGCTAGATACATTGTTTACTGGTTCGATGAGTGGTTCTTCTTCGTTGGTTTCTCGGTTTTTTTTTTTTTGTTGTTTCACTCGCGATTCGACCTGCGCTTCTGCATTTCATCGTTTCGAAGTAAGTTTCGATGCCATAGTTCCATTTTGTATTCTTTGTTTGTTGTTCAGTGTTTGCAGTTGCAAGTAAGAATGTTTGTTTATTTGTAGTCGCATGTTCCTTGTATGTTTCCTGTTCCTTTTCTGCTTCGGCTGTAGTTTCGTAATCGTTGGAGATACATATGTTGTTCACTGGGTCGGTGGCTTTTACTGGTTCGATGGTTCCTGGGTTGTTGGTTCTGTTTGTTTGCCTGGGGTTTGCGCTTTGGGGCCCTGGGGGTGTAGTTCGGCCTCTTCGTTCTTTCTCGCTGGTTTGGTCCTTGTTGGTTTCTTTTCTTTGATTCGGCCTTGCAGGGTTGGGGTGCAGCGGTGATGGTTGGAGCTTTTCTTTTTTCTTTTTTTTTGGATTGTTATTGTTTTTTTGGGGTGCTTTACGGTGTTCAGCCCCTGCACCCACCAGTCAATCTGCAGTTGTGTTATTTTCCATTTTTGTAGAGGTCGTTATCTGTAATTCTGTGAGGTTTTCCTGGTGCTCGAGTCCTGCCATGAAAGAAAATAGTTGCATACAAAATTGTTGGAGGATTACATGTGAAGTTACAATATCCGTTGTTTCTTTGTTGGAATAAAGCATATGTATGCAACCTACATTTATAGACCATGTATGGTCAGATGTGCGGATATGACATGACATGTTCTTTCTCCTCTACATAGACTGGTGTGTGCACGATACAATTTGTGTTGTGCTTGAGATATGATATGTGCAACAAAGATTCTTCAAGATTATATTTTCATGTTTGGAAGCATGTCTGGGTAGTTTTCCACGGAAAACTGAGAACTTGTATCGTGGGCACAACAGTCTGTGTAGAGGATAAAGAACATGGTTAAAGGGCATATCTGGATGAATTGCCAGGGAAAACCAGAAATCGTTTAGCTGCGGTCATGCAATTGCGTGATATTTTATGCCTTGTAATATATTTTGGCTAGGGAAACAAAAGTTAGACGTTTACAGCCATGCATAGAGAAGCGTAAAGGTTCATGTTTCTGCCTTTGTAAACTGTTCGTTGAGTCAGTTTTGTTGTATCTACATATTTCTTGTTCTCCAGTGAATACCATCTTCCATTGATGTTCATTGAATTTTGTGGGTTCCCACATTGAAACAAACAGAGTCGCTGGAGAAAAGGACGGAGTCTTGACTGCATCGGCTGAAGAGGATATAGAAAGGTGCATGCTTGTATTGTTGTTTCATATTGCATTGTTTTGTATTTCATTTATGGTATGTATATGTGTTAAACTAGTTGTGTGCCTTCCTACATGGTAAGTTATCTTGGTTGCATACGTTCCTTTCTGCATACTAAGCTAGTTTATGTCTTTTGTGTTTGCGCTGCATTGTTGCATTTAAAGAAACAAAATCGATGGACAGGATGAAGGACTGTTTAGCGGGTAAATAGACCTTTTTCTTTTTCTTTTAGATGTATGTTTTCATACTAACTTGCCTTCATCTCGATTGCATCTTCGGCGTTGCTGCCTTGGAAAAAACAGGTTGCTTGGACAGGTAGATGAATTCTTTTGTGCAACAATAGAGGGCTCTGTGGTACAATCTTCTAAAAGGTATACCAAGTGTGTCAGTAAATTAAATATACAAACTAAGTGGGAGCATATAATATTAGACTTGAAAACGATGAATTCGCAGTAATGGGCCTTTCTGCGCTCCCTGTTTCTACTTTTTCCATTTTCTATTATCCCTTTTGTTTTCTAATTCATCTGCTTAGTGTGGTTTCCGAAAATTCCCTCATGCGCGGGTTGGCAGACTAACAGACTGACATATGTGGTCCTACTTCTACCTTATTCCATAGTTACCCACTTTGTCGATTGCAACTGCCAGGTTGGCAGGTTGAAGATTGCTCCCCTGGCTTCTAGGGGTCTGCAATATACAAATTGGCCATGGTGACCCGTGGTCACGCCCTGTTTATTGTTAAACATTTCTCCAGTTAAAAAATTAAGATGCATACAGTTTTACGGTCATTTTGTCCTTCCGATGGACAATATACAATGCATATATTCGTTTAGTCCTAATGTTCATCTGCACATGCTTGCATCAGAAAAAGTTGGACTAGTGAGATGGCCATGAGCATTCAGTCATCCCAAACATCAGCAGACCGACAAGACCAAAGGTAAAGATGCATACACTGTGCTCTTACTATGTTTACTAAACAAATTTCTTGGGCTATATATTCATCTATGGCATGGCGGATATGCTGATGCCATTTGCAATACATGGTTTCCAGCTCACAAGAAGTATCAACAAGTACAAGCGAAACGCCGAACGTGCTGCATGTTCCGCAGACCAAGAGATGTGGTTGCGAAACTATGGCTCCATAGTTCATCAATATTATTCGTGTACTTGTAGCACACTACCATTCACTTTAGTTTTCCTGTTCAAAAAATGTCATCAGGTCTAGAGTTGTGACATCCAAAGCACTGTCAATAGAGGGCTTGAACAACTACCAAACTAGACAACTATTCGTTGGGGACATAATGGTTGTCTATACCACCTACTTGGACAAGGCAAACAAAAGTAGATCCATTATGCGTGCTGATATGATAGACAAGGACGCCATGATGACAGTCACACTGACTTTTCCTCCACAACTTGTCCAGAAAGATGCAGAAAAGATATTGCCACGTAATGGGATATCCATTACAAATTTTAATGTATTGCCCAAAACAGTATATGACCATGGTGATGCGATCGAATTATTTTCCTCAAGGAAACAAGCATTTTGGAAACAATTCCTGCTATTTTTTCAGAATATCGCTTCCTCCCGAACTTGACTATCAAGTAGCTTGAACATAGCAATGATATTTACCCAATCGGAACGATTGGGGATGTTGTGAGCCTGGCGAGAAAATTTGGGTCGCAACACATTCTCCATATAAATGATGGAGAGTCGGACAGAGACAAGGAAATCATACTGCTTTTCATACTTAGTTCTGTTCTTAACTTTCGCGTCTGCATATATGTCGGATAAGTTACACAAATATTGCACTGTTCCATGTTGCAGCTACAATTGTTCGATATGTATTCAGATTTGTTTTTGTCAATGGAACAACAATTGCATAGAGGGAAGATTCCACTTATGTTGTTCAAAAATATAACAAAGAAGAAGGATGCTAGAGAAAGGATCTTTCGGACAACCCAGACAACGTTTGTAACAGAGTTGCGAGAAGATATAGTAGAGGATCTTGAGAAACTAGCTAGCTCTACAATTGTTGTGCGTATACATCCACAAAATCATCCTCACTTGCTTATAGAAATAGCCTTCAACAAATTTCTTCTCATGTTTACTTTTTCTTTTTTGCTTTAAAGGGGAGGGGGGGATTCAGTTGTGTATTATATTGTTCAATGTATTAATCCCTTTGCTCGCGTTGCCAGGTTGAAGGTCTTTTAGTTGCAGCCAATGTGTACTCGACTCCCTTTGAGTCTGTATGTGCAAAATGTCATTCTGTTGCTTCTGCCTCCGCTTTGATAAGTGATGATACGATTGATTGTCTGCGATGCGATGAAAAATGTCCATATATTTATGGACATTGCGTCAATGGTGTTATCCGAACCGTGGGAAACACAACTGTGCAGTGTTCAGTTAGGCAGCCTCTATTACAAAATGTTCTTCCTGAATTGGAAGAGTTTCCGTATGAAACGTATCTACAGAAAAAGCCAAGCAGTGTCTATATGTTGCGGCAACTTCGAATACAGAGCAAATTCACCTTAAATGAGGACAATGCAATTTTGCATATCGATTGAAGAAGGGAAAAATAAATAAATCAATCAAACTTTGGGAGGCAACGAAAATACCTCATGTCTCTCTGTAATATTTGTTCAACATCCAGATGAATGTTCATTTCAAGAGAAAATGGATGTGTCGATGTCTTTTCTTTGTATATCAAATTTTTTGGTGCAAAGGTTGATGGGCTCTGCTCAATGGAACCTTCTGGAAACTTTCTTCTGGGTTGTTTAAAGTATGGTTGGTTCTTGGTTATCTGGTTTGTCTGTCAATTTGTATACCGCAGAACTCCAACTCTTCTTTGGAGGACACAGAACAATATAATTGAATTTTTTTGGCCAGCTGGCACACAGATCTGCCTGATAATTTCTATGGCGTCGTGACGCAAATGTACTATGTTACTTGTTTTGGCAAATTTCCTTGATCGATGAACTTGGTCAAATTATTGTTGTAAAATAATTTGAAATCAACGAATATATAGTGTACGAAGTGCAACTGTCCTATCATACCAACAGTGCAACTGTCCTATCATACAAGAGGCTCTTAAAATTCAAATTGATCGTTGTTTTCACAATTTTTGCTTATTCGATGAACTTGGTAAAATTAATATCCTGGAATAATTTGAAATCAACGAATATATACTGTACAGAGTGAAATTGTGTTATCATATGAACAAGAGGGCCTTAAAATTCAAATTGGTCCTTGTTATGCTTGCGGTCATATAATTTTACAAAAACATTCTTTTGTTTCCTTCATTTTTTTAAAAATAAGCAATTTAACATCCTTTAATAATTTAATGTAATTCACTTGTACAATAACAATAGTTAATATTAATATTTTAGTATCTGAAAATAATGTTTTTAGTTGAAGTTAGATAGGATGAGCATTGCTAAACAATTGCAATCTTGAACTCGCCAAACGTGGAATCCACAAGTCCACCTGTCAATTTGTATATCGCGGAAGTCTGGGTGATATTTGCAGGACACTGAACAAAAGAGGTTCAAATTTCAGCCCGCCAGGCCGAGAACCCGCGATCCAAAAAGTGCCCAAGTATGGAACGAGGGATCCGCATATGCTCTATAAAATCTCCTGTCCATACTTTCCAAAAGTACATGTTTACTATGTATTTCTCGTTTGTCGGAAAACTTTTATATCAGTCGCCTGACCAGATTGTACAAACTTTGTCGTTTAATTAAATTTTGCAATAGCAAAAATTATTATTAATAATTTAGTATTGAAAATCATGTTTTTAGATATGTTAGATAGTTGATAGGGATTAGTATCTGTAAACAATGGAAAACTTGAACCCGCCAGCCCTCAAGTCCATCTATCAATCTGTATATCGCGGAACTACGAGTGTTATTCGGAGGACAAGGAACAATGAAAACTGCAATGTTGAGCCACGCAGCCCACAGGTCTGTTTGTCAATTTGTAAATTGCGAAGATGTGTCTGGTGTTTGTACAGCATGGAACAATAGATGCCCAATTTTCAGCCTGCGAGGCCCACAGACCCGATAAAAAAAAATCACTAGATATGAAATTCATACACGATCACTACGGGACAATAAAACTGCAATGTTCATCCAACCAGCCCGAGTCCACATGTCCACTTGTATATCGCAGAAGTCTGAGTGCTATTTGTAGGAGATGGAACAATAGAGACTCTATTTTCGGCCCACCAGGCCGCGAACCAAAAGCTGCCTAGGTATGGAATGAGGGATCTGCATATGCTATATAAAATCTCATTCCATAGTTTATATAAAGACAATGTCCACAAGTCTGTGTGTCAACTTGTATATCGTGGAAGTCTAGGTGCTATTTGTAGGAAACGAAACAATAGATACTTAATTTTTAGTCTGCCAAGTCGAGAACTTGCGATCCAAAAAGTGCCCAAGTATGGAATGAGGGATCTGCATATGTTCTAGAACAATGTTTTTATACAACGCGGAACATTAGAGGCCCAATTTTCAGCCTACTAGCCCCAGAGCTCCCGATAAAAAAAAATCGCTAAATATGAAATTCATACGAGATCTCTCCATATGTTGTATAAAATCGCATTCCATACTTTATTTAGAGACTATGTCCACAAGTCTGCATGTCAATTTGTATATCACGGAAGTCTAGGTGCTATTTGTGGGACACGGAACAATAGATACTTAATTTTCATCCTGCCAGGTCGCAAACCCGTGATCCAAAAAGTGTCAAAGTATGGAATGAGGGATCCGCATATGTTCTATAAAAATGTGTTTGTAAAGCGCGGAACAATAAATGCCCAATTTCCATCTCGCCAACCCCAGAGCCCCCGATAAAAAAAAATGCTAAATTTGAAATTCATACAAGATCGCTACGGGACAATAAAAGTGCAATGTTCAGCCAACCAACCTGAGTCCACTTATCAATTTGTATATCGCAGAAGTCTGGGTGCTATTTGTAGGAGACAGAACAATAGAGACTCTATTTTCGGCGCGCCAACCCGCGAACCCGCGATCCAAAAACTGCCTAAGTATGGAATGAGGGATCTGCATATGATGTATAAAATCTCATTCCATACTTTATATAGAGACTATGTCCAAAAGTCCGCGTGTCAATTTGTATATCTCTGAAGTCTAGGTGTTATTTGTAGGACACAGAACAATAGATACTTAATTTTCAGCCCACCAAGTCACGAACCCGCGATCCAAAAAGTGCTTAAGTATGGAATGAGGGATCCGCATATGTTCTAAAATACTATCAATTTGTATATTGTGGAAGTCTGGGTGTTATTTGTAGGAGACAGAACAATAAAGACTCTATTTTTGGCCCGCTAGGCCATGAGCCCGCAATCCAAAAAATTCCTAAGTATTGAATGAGGGATCCGCATATGCTGTATAAAATCTCATTCCATACTTTATATAGGCTATGTCCACAAGTCTGTGTATGAATTTGTATATCGTGGAAGTCTAGGTGCTATTTGTAGGACATGAAAGTCTAGGTGGTATTTGTAGGACACAAAACAATAGATACTTAATTTTCAGCCTGCCAGGTTACAAACCCGCGATCCAAAAAGCACCCAAGTATGGAATGAGGGATCCACATATGTTATAGAACACTATCAATTTGTATATTGTGGAAGTCTGGGTGCTATTTGTAGGAGACAGAACAATAGAGACACTCTTTTCATCCCGCCAGACCGCGAGCCCGCAATTCAAAAACTGCCTAAGTATGGAATGAGTGATTCGCATATGTTGTATAAAATCTCATTCCATACTTTATATAGAAACTGTCCACAAGTCCACGTGTGAAATTGTATATCGCGGAACTGTAGGTGCTATTTGTAGGACACGGAACAATACATACTTAATTTTCAACCCGCCAGGCCGCAAACCCGCGATCAAATGCAATGTTCAGCCAAGCAACCTATAGGTCCTCCTGTCAATTTGTATACCGTGGAAATCTGGGTGCTATTTGTAGGACACAGAACAATAGAGACTCTTTTTTCAGCCTGCGAGGCCTCCAACCCGTGATAAAAAAAAGTGCCCAAGTATAGAATGACTCTTTTTTATATTGCTCCTTTGTGGAAATACTTTTATATCACTCGGCCGACCAGATTGTGAAAACTTTCTCGTATAGTTAAATTTTGCAATATAAATATTTAATAGTAATAATTTAGCGCAAGTCAAGTTCTGAATTTGTATATCGTGGAATTGTTAGTGCTATTTGTAGAGCGCAAAATAATAGATGCCCAATTTTTTTCCCGCCAGCCCGAGAACCCCTGATCCAAAAAAGTGGCTAATTATGGAATTAATATGGAATCGCTAAGGACAAAAAAAATGCAATGTTGAACCAACCAACCCGAAAGTCTGCCTGTCAATTTGTATATCGCGGAAGTGTAGGTGCTATTTGTAGGACACAGAACAATAGAGGCTCAATTTTCAGCCCGCTAGGCCGAGAACCATCAGCCCTTCACGTGTCGTGGGTATATCTTCGTCCGAATGCTTTTCATACTTTGGTATTTCTTGGAATCAGTTTCGCCATTGTTGTTTCCTTCGTACTTATTTCCAGATATGTAATAATTAAGCTTTAATGCTAGTAGCCATTCTGCAACAACCGTTAAAACTGTCATTAATGTCCGGAAGTCCAGAGAAGATTTTTCATTAGTACGAATTAAACTAAGATTTTCCCACAAGCATGTTATCATTTCCAAGTATTCATTTCAAAGGCCACATAATCTTCTTTTTTTGTGCGCCAACGGGTTGGTGCTTTTAAGAAATTTATGATTCTTAATCTCTTTTCGCTGTCACCACCACGTTCACAATTTTTTCTAATTGTGCAATTAGTGAGCTGTGATGATCACAACTCATTCCACATGAACCCTGGAAATTGTCATTGATTAGGGAAAGGCTCGAGAAGATATTCCATTGATACGCATTAAACCATAATTTGCGGAGGCTTATATTATCCCTCCACGATTTTCATTTCAAACATCGTCTCGACCAAATGAAAATTCTCAATAACTTCTGGCAGCGATTCTCTCCACACACAGTAAACACATTGGGGCATAATGTCCATAGGTTCCACTATTCCAGGGCATATTCTTACTATTCATCTCACTCCGCCCAGGAGCAAAAAAGGATATGGTCCCTTGGTACACCGAGAGATATATTTCAAGCCAAAAAATTCCATCGCAACCCTGGCTGGTCAGAGAACCTGCCCAATTGCAGTAATTGCTATCGCAGAAGTTGATACCATGAATTTCGAGCCAGAAGAAGATGATATGATGGACGATGATACGACAATGAATGATGGCAATGCAGAGAATATTCCCACTCCTGTGCCCAAATTGAAATCAACCATAATGAACGAACCTTCCCAGCTCGGTGATCGCAGTCATGACAACACCAAAAGGAGTTTCAGAAAAGAAACTGACGGTGAACGCAACAGCCACTTTGCACCGCGAAAGTAGGAATTCCAGAGTTCCAAATTAGTTCGTTCTGGGCGGAAGAGTTTCAATGTAAATAAATGATATGTTGATGCTCCCAGATATATATTTCAAGCCAAAAAAATATTGTTTAACATTTTCGGGCATCAGATCCAAAAATCTCGCTCTTGCCACGCATTTTCCTACTAGTCATCTCCTTCTGCCTAGAATGGACTAATTTGGGCCTTTGCAATTGCACATGCAAGATGTGCTACTGACTTTTTTTGGACTATGCAGAGACGGTTTTAGTTAAGGGCTATTCCACTTGCCCTGCAACCATTTTCTTCTTCTTTATGAGGAAAATCTTCTGAAAAATATCAATTTCAGCAGAGGATGATTCATCGACGAGAAAACTCCAAGGATCTTGCATACTGCAGAACCTGTGCCTGTGTTTGTCGCAGATACCTTCAATGTTTTGGCCTGAAGAACTGGGTCCAATTTATAAGCATAGATGTACAGTACTCGGTGCTTTTCTTATTTTTTTATTTTAAATGGATTTTCTATTAAAAACAAATTGCCTTGCACTCTTCATTGCTGCCTCTTTTCTGGGTTTAACGCATGTTCTAATTGTCATGGTTCAGTTCTCTTGTACTTCTTCGATCTTGTTGTTAGGAGAAAATACTCCCCGCATATCTGAACAGGCAACTAGTTTTTTGGACAATAAGGGGACACTACAACATTTGGATAATTACACTGTCATAAGAATTTTTGGCTCCACGGAACAACCTATTCTCCTTCCATTTCACATTATGGACATAATTTTTATTGCAGAAGTAGCACATCAATACAACTACTGGTTCCATCTGTTCCAAAGGGATAAAAAAAAACAGTTCATTCCTTTGCCTTGGAAAATAGGGGAGTTCGTCTTGAAAAACGTCAACAAAATTGACAATTTTGTAGCACATTTTAGCATCTCCAACCTCAGCTATGATGAAGACATAAGAGGATTCGACCCCTATGATATTTTTAGACAACATTTACAATCACTTGGCCTCGACGATTGTTTTGTAAATAAACACCTGCCCAAAAACAAAGACAGTGACGGTCCTGCCTCTGATACCAGCGACGTAGAGACAGTGCAAATCTGCACTAAATTGTACACGCAACAGGGGAAAGGCCCCAGTGACAAGAGTGTTCAATCCGCAAATACCACTCCAAAAAGTACGACATCCCGGAGTATCGCTCCAACAGCCCATCACAACAACAAAGAAACCCAGAGTTCTTCAAACGGAGGAGGAGATAACGAACCTCCTCGCTCTAAAATTGATAGTCCTCACAAGCTTCCAGTAGAGAAGAAGAGAAAAAAAATGTGGGTCAGGCAGAAGAGCCGAAAATTCAGAGACAGAACATGGAAGTTGACACTGATCTGGATGCCATGTTCCCCTTCCTTGATCAGCCCCAAGATGACATCCACCATAGCCATCCAATGGACATATCTGTTACCCAAAATTTTGACGAAGATGAATCCTTCGTGTTCCAGAGCGCTGTTTTTGATAGCCGGAAGAAAACATTGATATTTGAGAAAAAAAATGTTAAAAATATCAAAGGAAAATCTCGTTCAGAGGTTGACGTTGCCAACATGCGGCCGTCCCAAATCTGTCAACTTCACACTGCGACCGGAGAAGCACTTCATGATTCCATTGGACGCATTGAGACACAGAATGCCAAACTGAAGGACCGAGTCAAGGAATTGGAAGATGCTTTCATTCCTATGCCATTGCTTTTTTATCCTTTGGCAATAGCCATGCCTGGCACCCCTGCACCCAATGTAAAAGCATCCTCCACCCTGCTCGCATCCTATAAAGGATATGTGGAGAAAAATATCAAAAAAACAATGGAACTGGTTACCCAGGCGTGGAAAAGATCACAAACCATCGCTTCCCTTGGAACCAGGGCACATAGCTTGCTCGAGCTTTTGTAAGCCGAATTAAAAGATGAAGAAAATTTCCTTTTAAAAATGGTCATCCATTTTGGGAAGATTGTCAACAATATGACAGAAACAAAAAGAAGAGAAGAAGATCTTCCATCCAAAAACCGGATCGACCAATTGAATGCATGTTGGAAACAAAAAGTAAAGAACCTGCGTCTCATTGTTCAGTCATGTGAACAAGCCATAGCAAAGAAAGATAAATTATTCACAAAGCTGTCAAATATAGACTTAGCAGGGAAAACCAACGACTTTCAAGACCCCCTCTTAATTGCAAACTCCTTGCCCTTAACCAGGCAAGAGTTCGATAAACAGGTTGCTATATTGAATACCTTGTCTCTAGAAAAGTTTTACAGCATCCTTTAGTTTGATCAAGCTCACGTGCATCACTAGCTAGTCAAATATGCAGTACAGAATGAGGAAATTCATTAGGCTCTCTCTAATCTTTCTATCGACTTCCAGGAATTAGAAAACAAAGTTTTCAAAATGAAAATCCGGAATGAGATCAACGTCGCCCCATTGAGAAGCTACATTGAAGAATGGGTCGAAAGGCAATTGAAACAGGCTGCCAACAAAAGACAACAGACAGTTCCCGACATTCCAACAGTCGTGAAGAACATCCTTGAAACCGCAGTTGTCGTCGACATCAATGAAACGACAGTCGTAAGCAAATAACCAAAGCGCTCATATGTACCCTCACTGTAAGTTTAGTCATCACATCTTTCTTTGTTTCTCAGCCCGGTTATTCCATTTTTTTAAATACAGATGTATAGGCAAACACTTATACCTTTCCATTTATTTTCTTTTGCAGCTATTGCACTCTATCTTCTTTCCACAATCCTGTTTCTTGTACATATTTCTAAAATGGTTCGCGGGAGCCCCAATCCAGCGTCAATGTCAGCCGAACGTGCATGGATGGCGATGCCCATAAATGATCACTTATTGCACTTACACCGTCCGACTTTCCCGTATTTACTCGATCAAAATGATGTGGTTTCATAGGGCGAGCAATATTTCCTGGCGACCAATGAAAAATTAACATAAATTTTATTTGGCCATTATGAAGAATTAACAGTCGTGGCACTGTGATGGTACTACGGTACTGCATTTGTTATTCAATGCTAATATATTGATTTCCATCTAATATTTAGTCTCTCACACTTACCCACAAATTTTGGCCATTAATAAAAAATTATCACAAATTTTGGCTATTAATGAAAAATTAACAGCTCTGGCACTGTGATGGTACTACGGTGCTGCATTTGCTATTCAATGCTAATATATTGATTCCCCTCTATGTCTGTCTCTTAGGGGATGTTATTTAGACAATGCACATCCAAGGAGAGTAGACTGATTCCCCTAGACATCTTTTGTGCTTAGTGGATGTTCTTTATTTTTCTTAATTATTTTGTATATATATATATATATATATATATATATATATATATATATATATATATATATATATATATATATATATATATATAATTTAGAAAAGAAACCAAATTTTAATTTGGTTTCATCTTTAATTATATATAGTTGTATTTGATATCCAATACACATGGAAAAGAGTAAATTGATTATAGGATACCACCATAGAATTTAGTTTTTTACTTATATATTAATATTATCATTTTCTTTCTTAGATTACAATTTGGTTTTATGTTAATGTAATAAAATGCTAATAATTTTACATATAGAAAATGTATATAAATGATGAGATTTGAAATATTATCATTTTCTTTCTTAGATTACAATTTGGTTTTATGTTAATGTAATAAAATGCTAGTAATTTTACATATAGAAAATGTATATAAATGATGAGATTTGAAATGATATAATAGCATTTTTTTTTTCCTTTTACATTAATATGTTCACATATTTCATATTATACCATATAAGAAAAGAAATTGTGATTTAAGTTTTATTTTATTCATTTTCTTCTTTATATGTTGAAAGTGATTTGTTTAAATAACCTTAAAATAATTATAAAATAAAATAGTTTCAAAATAATCATAAAAAAAAAAATCAATTTCATTCATATTAATTTGTAAAAAGAATTAAAATATAATGTTTAGTTTCTTTTATTGTATTGTAAAAGATGTTTTAATTTAACAGTTTTTAATGTTTTAAATATTTTAATATAATAATTTTTTTATCTATAAACTATATAAAAATTGTATTAGTAAGATTAATAAGTTAAGTAGGTTATTTAAATTTTTATGTAAAATTGAATGTTTTTATCTTGTATTTATTAGTTTTTTTTAAGAGGATTATAGCATTTTATTTATAGTTGATTATGTTTATTAGTTTGTTTTTTACTATAAATATTTTTGTTGTTGTTCAATGTTGTACATATGCTTAACAAAATAATTATGTTTTCATAATATTTAAATTACTTTAACCACACATGTGATTGGGTAACCAATTTAACTTCTTATTTCCAAGCTATAATAGAATGACATTTTTAAATCTTAGGTTATACCTAAGTTTTGAGTTTTAATGGTAGAACTCGCACACAATGCGATTTTTTTCCCAATCTTAGATCACCTAAGTTTGGAGTTTTAATCTTAGATAACTACAGCATGTATTCATTGAGGTCATTAAATTCATGTCAGTGGAATAAATAGATGTGATGCCATATATTGAATGTGAAGTGCAATGCTCGCGGGTATTTGTTTTTAAACAATCTTGTAACATAATTTATAGTTATAGTTATAGTAGTTGGAGACTATTCACTACTCTTGGGGACTCGAGGATACATGACTCCAAAGATTCTTGACAGGACTTATAGTGAGTTGGTGGATGTGTATTCATTCGACGTGTGCATGTTGGAGATGGTGACGGTGGAGTATCCATACTGAGAGTGTCGGATTGTGGCGAAGACCTTTGATACAATTAGGAAAGGGAAAAATCCTAAGGTGTTACAATGTGTAAAGGATCCGATGGCCAGGGACTTGATCGAGAAATGCTTGGAACCACCGAATAAAAGGTTATTTGCTTCTATGCTCTTAAACCATCCTTTTTTTCAAAAACCAAAATGCAGTGAAATGCTAACAGATCAATATGCTTTGAATAATCCAATTGAGGGAACGTCGTACATGGGTTAGAGATGAAATATGATGATCCAAAAGTGCATAGTTAGAGGGAATGTCATACATGGGTTAGAGATCAAATCTAATGCTTTGAAAAATCCAATTGAGGGAACATCATACATGGCAAGTTAGTGTCAGCCTTGTTGTACACACCTTGGAGAGACCAGATGCAAAGTTCGTTGGGTGAACTGATTACTGGAAAATCTATCCATACCCTTCAAACTAAATCCATAGTGGTTGTAAATGGAGGAGTCTTTAAACAAGATAAAATCGTGTTAGAAACCCTATGATTCATCCTCAAGGGAATCTAATGTGATTCAATTAAAAAAAAAATGAAAGAGGCAAAGAAGGTAGTGGCTCAATGGGCTAAGGACAAAAAACAAAAAGATGACAAGTTCCTCAGATATCTAGAAGAAGGGAAATAAACACTATATAACAATGAAAGTTTTGGGTTTCTAAATGAGGTTCAGAAGTTGGAGGAACTTGAATGGATAATTAAGAGCATCGTCATATGGCTTGAAGAAGGTGATGAAAATACCAATTTCTTTCACAAATATGCAAATAGAAGGAAAAATTTCAACTCTATTTGGAAAATTGACAAACAGAACGTCAGTTGGGTAACAAATTTTAAGGACATTGCTTAAGAAGGCCTCAACTACTTCTCAAAAAATTTCAGGGAGGACTCTCAAGCTATTATTGCTTTGGTAATCAATCCAACTCTTTCCCATCTTTGTTAACCATGAGGAAAAACTGGAATTGATAAAAGAAGTGGGGATAGAGGAATTGCAACAAACATTACATAGATTCCAATAGGATAAAAATCCAAGCCTAGATGGACTTTCTATGGCATTCTTCTTGGGGTGCTACAAATTTATAGAAGAGGATCTAAGAAGAGTGGTAGAGGTCACTAGAACTACTAAGAGAATGCTAGGATCTTTCAACACTACCTTTATAGAAATTATTCCCAAAGAGAATAACCCAACATCTTTTGAAAAATTCAAGCTTGTCCTTATGCAATTGTATCTACAAAATCATCTCAAAAGTCATTGCCAAAAGACTGAAAAGGGTCCTATCAAAACAAATCTTTGGAAATTAGTTTAGTTTCTTAGAGGGGAGAAAAATTCATGAGGTAGTAGGGATAGCACAAGAAATCCTACACCTGATCAAAGTCAAAATTCAAAGAGCAGTGGCCATCAAAGTGGACCTATTTAAATCTTATGATAGATTAAGTTGGATTTACCTGAGAATGATGCTTATTCATTTGAGTTTTTTCCATCAACTTGTGGTCAGGGTGATGAGTTGCATTACCTTAGTGTCCTTTGCAATCTTAATCAATGGAGTAGCATCCATATTACTCAAACTAGGTAGGGATTTAAGGTAAGTTTTCCCCCTATCCCCCCTCATTTTCCTTCTAATAGATAAAGGCCTGAATAGGCTAATAAAAGAAACTACAAATCATAGTAGTTTTAAAAGAATATGCATTGGCCTAGCATGTAACATTACTCACTTCTTATTTGTGGATGATTATTACTTTTATGCGAAGGTGTAACAACCCTGGATAAATAGATGCATAGGGATGATTAATTATAATTAATTTGATAATCTGACTGTCCTAATATGTTAGTTAAACAATAATTATTTATTAAATAATATTAACTAATTAATTATTATTAATTATTTGTCCATATATGTCAATGATTAATTGACTCATTAATTAATTGAGTAAAGAATTAAACAGTGTTAATAATTTAATGTATTAAAGATTTACGTATACGGGGGCGGGGGGGGAAGAAACATTAAATATAGGGATACGATAATAAATATAGGGATAAGATAATAAATATAGGGATAAGATAATAAATAAGGGGATAATATAATAAATAAAGGGATAAGGAAATTAATGAAGAGGGAGAGTCGGTGAAGGGGGAATATGACGGGAAGAGTCTTACGGGGAAGGGCATTCTTTTGGGGGGTAGGAGGAAGCATTTTGAGGAGGTGGATATATTTTTGTGGGAAAATTTTCTGTGGAGATCTCTAGGGTGAGGAGTTTGACTTTGGTGGTTTTTGGTGAATCAAAAGTAGGGAGCACTGGTTTGCTGGGGGTTTTGGGCACGGGGGGCAGGATATCCTTACGGTATCCTGGAGCTAGGGAGCCAGACAGGCTGCTCCTAGCTGGCAGGGAGGAAAACTCGATTTTGGGCAGTGTTTCACACAGTTTCAACTTCAGCATTGGACCAACGGAGAAGCAGGATTTGGCATCAGAAGCAGGTAATTTGTTTATGAAATTGCTAAGTTATTTTCATGCTGTAGGTAAATTTTAAATTTTTTCGAATATTATATGCTCATATGATGGCGAATGAATTATTTATGTATGAGAAAGAATTATAAATTTAAATTGTAATAAATTTATAATTTAATTTAGTATGGTCACTACACATGGTATCAGAGCTTCAGTTTGAAGCACTGGAGCCTTAAGGGCCTACTCACCTACCCGCATGTGAGAAGAACAGTTCAGGAATGGAACTATTCCAACCCTGAAATAAAAAATAAAAATAAAAAAATGAAGCGGTATAATATCAATTTTTCCTAGGCTTTTCTAAACAGATATATATATATATATATATATATATATGTTAATGATATAGAGAAACTAGAGTTAAAAATATATATATAATATAAAAACCATAGCTAAAATAATAATAATAATAAGAAAATATATTACATATTTAACTGGAAAAAAAAAAAAAAAAGGCACGACTACCAAGCCCAATACCTTTCCACATGCCTCATCCTAACAACAACTGCATCTTGTATCATCTCCTGGTAAAAGTTTGTAGAAATTGAGCATTTGAAAACTTCTGGAGATAAAAATGTAGCCTACTTCTTTCTGTCCGATTCTTTCTGTTGTTACATTGACTCCGGACAAAGAATCTTCGCTTAGTAAATATACCAAAAAGATAACTTGGCTCAAATTATGAATTGATATCCACGTTCTTAGTTTTGACAGAATAGCATAAACCCACCAAAATACATAGAAGAGAGGAGTGGTGTCATCCTCTTACTACCATATCCAATTGAAATCCAGTTTAATAGCAAGTAACTCTGGATTGCTTCCCTCGCAGTGACCAAATACATATTTCCTACAGCAACCTCGCGGGCATGAAGACCGACTCCTTCCATAAGTCGTTTAACATACCTGCAAGCTGCCAAACAAGGTCAGAACTCTAAACCTAAACTGTGGGTTTCTCATCTCATTGCTCTAGCCTCTGTTATGTTTTATTCCTGAATTTAACAATACCAAGTAGTAATTTCCTACCGATCACAGTTAGAACAAACACAAAAAATTTGTCTCCACTTTGAGCTCATCTCATGATGTTTTTATTTATTTATTTGAAGTGCTTAGGATACATGTTCCAAGGGGGCACAAAGCGGACTTCATTTAGCTCAGGTGCCATGTCTCAGGTTATCTATTTTACCCAATTCTCCGGGACTTGAACCTGGCCTCATCTGCCATGTTAATGGGCATACTACAGAAAGTAAAGAACTCTGGTGAATGGCTTAATGCTCCATCAACATGACTGACATTTTGAGATGGGCCACTACAATCCATTGAGAAGGTCGAATAGGCAAACTGTGCGATAGGAAAAAAGTAGAAGATGGGTACCGCCTAGTTCTTTCTACCACATTAGTGCTTCAAATCTATGTTACTATAAATGAGAAACTAAAATCGAACGAGAGATAGGGCTAGAGGGCTTTGGGAGATAGGCGATAGGAATCTCCTCTCCCTCCATTCCACGTATAGCATGCATATAAAATCATTTAGTACTAAATTAATGTAGTGTCAAGATGGGAACGGGAATTAGAAACACATCTCCTCGTCAGATTTCTGGTAACATAGCTTCAATTAAAAAAATAAAAATAAGATAGTTCTTTCCAAACAATCCAACACATGTGCAGCGCAAACAGTGACCCTTCTCAAATATTATACACACACACACACACACAAGGTGCCGAGAGATGAATCAGCAAGAATCCACAGGTGGACTATATGTGCGCTAAGCCATGGAAGAGGTTCCGAGAAACAACATGAAGTTCTGCCAAAACATGGTGTACCACTACAAATGAAGGACATAAACTAGATGGCATGAATAAAGCAACTGCAAACCGGAT
>ML784265.1:320393-343152 GCA_009831015.1 Picea engelmannii
TAAACCCATGTACACAGAGTTATTTCAACAATTTTAACCTCCAAGCACTATAAACATTAACCATTAATCATGTCATTCATAATCACATAAACCCATACACATTTCACACATATTTCTATGTGGAAACACAACTGGGAGAAAACCACAAAAACGTTTCTTAAGTAGTTTCAAGATTTTACAAGCACCAACTCGAAGGAAGCACCCACTCCCTAATTTTTCCAGCACCTACTGGAAGGATACACAAATCCCATTGGAATATTTTAAATAATGATACAGGAACAAATAAACCTTCAAATACAATCTCAAAATCACTTCTTAAATATGCATACGAAATTGCTCAGAACTGTACCTCAAATATGCAAACTTGTAAGATTCGCCAAGATCTCAATTTTCCATTTCTAATTTTGAACCTTGGATCTCAGATATTAGGATATGTTCTCCTTATAATGAAACAAGTGTATTTTAATTTGGATATATATTCGTTTTATACATGTAATGAATCAAGATAGAAAACTTGTACCCAATATTCTTCGATATATTCTCTGAAATTTATGTAAGTTTTTCTCCTTGACTCATCCCCCAAAAAATGTTATAGCGAAAATGGAAAGATGACTCATTTTGAAGAAGAAAACCTTGGTTTAAAAAAACTCAACTTCCACTGAGAATAACTCCAAACTTGTAATGAGTCAAGACCTGAAATCAATACCCCCATGTCTTCTAAAACACATCCAAATTTCTCTATTTGAATCATTCTATAAACAAATTTATATCGAAAATTCCAAGATGACCTTCAAAGAAAATCCTAGAAGAAATCATCACAAGACTTCATATTCCCTTGGAATTTCTCCCTTCTTCACTTCATCTTCCCTTGAAAATTCACTCCTCCGGGCTGAGATTTGCTCCTCTTCCTTGATTAAGTCAAATTGGTGTGATCCAAATGCCAAATGAGGCTCCTCTTGTTTATATGAGTCTTCTCCACATGATGGGGTGTGACAAGGGTCACAACTTTTGGGTTCCACCTCTTCCTTAAGGATGACCGACCTTAAGGGCTTCTTTACTTTACAATAGGGGATTCTTCTCTTGGATTTATGGGATTCTTCACTTGGCTTTAGGGATTTCTTATCTTGTTTTTAGGGTCTTCTTCACTTGACTTTAGGGGCTTCTTCACTTGGTTTTAGGGCTTCTTCAAGGCTCCTTAAAGGCTCCATTTGTGTACAACTCAAAGTGGGCATGTGGAAACAACCACATGTTATTTCATCTCGTGAGGGCGATTCTTAAAAGCTATGTCATAAGGGGACCAGTTTTGATTTATATACACTTATGTCAAGGCTCCTTCAAGGTTCTTCAAGGCGTTTTCAAGTGAACACAGGGCTTGTGGGATTTGATTTAGGTCTTCTTATAAGGTTGACATCAATGACAACCAATTTTCCAACAATCTCCCCCTTTGGCATTGATGGAAACTTAGTAAAACGCTCATGCTCCCCTTTCTCCATGCTATGATCCCAATGATTGTACTATCCTCTTGTCTTCTTGTTGACTCCCCCTATCTTCAATGCTTCTAGGTTTACTATTTTTCTCTCCCCATTTCTCATCAATGGAAAATGGTAACTCCCCCCTCACAGTATTCCCATTTTTGATCTTGCATAAGATTATGGAAATCAATTTGGAGGAGAAATTACTCCCATTTTTCGTTGAAGATACTCAAAGGTCTCCCTAGGAAGAGGATTTGTGAAGATGTATGCACTTTGTTATTTTTTCCCAATGTACTCCAACTTGATATTATTTTTTGTGACTTGTTCCCGTAGAAAGTGGAACTTAATAGGAATATGTTTGGTCTTGGAATGCATCATTGGATTCTTGGAGATGCTTATAACATTGGTGTTGTCACAGAGTATTGAAATAGGATCATCGTATATCACGTGTATGTCTTGTAGGTTTTGTCTCATCCATAGAATATGAGTACAAAATGTTGTTGTTGTGATATATTCTACTTCTATTGTGGATAGGGATATTGAAGATTGCTTCTTTCTCAACTAGAACACTAAGCACTCACCTAAGAATAAATTTTCTCAACTTGTACTTCTTCTATCATCAATACTTCCTACCCAATCTGCATCTTTGTAGGCGACCATAGTTAACTCATTTCCTTTAGGATACCATAGCCCAAAATATGTTGTTCCTTTATTATATTTGAAGATCCTTTTCACTACTAGAACTTGGGTTTCCTTTGGTGTTTCTTTAAATCTTGCTAACTGTCCAATTGTCACGCATTACTTATGGTCTTGAAGTTGTCATATAGAGTATACTACCAATAATTGATATGTAGAGTAGATTTGATCCGCTTCTTTAGATTCATCATCTTTTCTCAACTTGCAACTGGTAACCATGGGAGTACTCACATGTTTACAGTATTCCATTTTGAACTTCTTTAGCATTTCCTTGATGTACTTGGTTTGGGAAATGAAAATTCCTTCATCTAGAATAGATATATGGAGTCCCAAGAAGAAATTCAACTCCCCAAGTAGGGACATTTATAATTCATTATGCATATCCCTGGAAAAGTTCTAACTTAATCTATCACCATCAATCTATCAACATGGTTCTGGCCATTTCTTGTACAATTATGTTTTTCCTTTCAGCAACTCCATTTTGCTGAGGTGTTCTAGCTATTGATAATTGTCTTTTTATTCCATGTTCTTCACCGAAATCCCTGAATTTATTTGAAGTAAATTCACCTCAATTATCTAATCTTAATAACTTGATTTTCAAATCATATTCATTTTCAACTAGTTCCTTGAATACCCTGAAACATTCAAAAGATTCTGACTTTTTCTTGAGGCAACAAACCCAGGTCATTCTGGTATAGTTATCAATGAGTAGAATGACGTATTGTTCTCCATCCATTCATTTTGTTCTCATGGGCCCACATAAATCAATGTGTATAATCTCCAATGGTTTTGTCATAGAGTATTCATTTGTCTTGAATTCAACTTTTATTTTTTTTTCGTGCTGACAATGCTTGCACATAGTATTTGTTGGCTTTGTAATTTATGGAATTTCTCTTATAACTTGCTTCTTACTGAGCTTGAAAAGATCATAAAAGCTTATATGGTCCATTTTCCTATTCCAAAGACAACTTTCATCTTATTTTCCCAAACAACATCTTTCTTCTTCAATCTCATTCAAGATGTATATGTTCTTTGGATTCATTGTTGTTGTTGCCACTAGTCTTCCTGATCCTTCTTTCCTTATTGCACATTATTTTGAATTAAATATAAGTGTGTGTCCCTGATCACACATTTGACTCACACTCAGAAAATTATGCTTCATATTTTCAACAATTAGGACATTTTGTGCCACAACATCTTTGTTTCTAAGACTGATTGTGTCTTTTCCTATAATTTTGGTTGAGTTATCATTGTCAAACGTGAAATGCCCCTCTCTTTATTTATTTAATGTTACAAATATGTTTTTGTCTCCTATCATGTGCTTTGAACATCCATTGTCAATATACCAATGGCTTCTTCTATTTTGGGCTTGTAAGGAAAACCCACATTCCTCAACCTTCATATCTTCTTGCTTCATTTTCCAAGTTCTTTGTTGTTCCCCTATATGATTGAAAGGAACATGCTTAGTTTCTTTTGAAAAAACTATCGAATCACTTTTGCAATTTCTAGCTATGTGTCAAAAATTGTTACATTTGTAGTATTCAATTTCATAACTCGGAGCACCAAAACTATTATAATTTATGTCAAACGCCTCACAAGGGTTTATGGGATAATTTCCTTCGTAATGATTCTTGGGATTTTCATAGCTAATTTTGTTATATGTGTTTCTACCCTTTGCATAGAATCTACATATATGGATTTATGCCCAAAATTATTGCAAGAATAACACAAGCCAAGAAAAATAATTTGGTGCTTGGGTGTGGGTGGTCTTCTAGTTGGTATGTTCTTCTGAAATCGTGATCTTATTCTTGGGTCTTCTTCATTGTTGGTTGTCGATTCCATTTTCCTTTGAATGCATGATCTTCTTCTTGCTTCTTCTTTATTTATGGTTTTTATATGTCCTCCTTTAGAGTCTTGCATTCTTCTTTCTTCATGGAACCCCTGATAGTATCTGCATAACTTATTTGCTCTACTTCATTTCCTGTCATCATAGAGATTGAACCCTCATCAATATTATTTTGTTTGTATCCAAGTCCAGACTTTTCATAGAATGATTTTTTATTGCTGATGATTTCATCCAATATTTTGTTGTTATTGTTGAACTTTAGTTGGATGTCCTTCTATAGTTCCTTTCTTAGTGAGACTATTTCATCTTCCATATTCTCTATTATTTTCTCCTTTTCTTCCAGTTATCTCTTGAGTGTTTCTTCAATCACTTTGGATTCTTCCAATTGAATCCTTAGATCTATGATAGTATGTTTGGCTTCTTCAGAATTTTTGCTAGGGTTTTGACAGTCTTCCTTCTGTTTACTTAATTCTTCTTTGAGATACATGTTTTTCTTCCTTTCTATTCTTAGATCACGTAAGGAACTTATCAATTCTTCCTCAAGATTCACTTCTCCTTCTTCTTCATATTCTCCTTCATTATTTTCAGTAGTTTCCACTTGAGTCTCTAACACCATGAAGAGTACTCTTCTTGAGTCATTGTCATTATCATCATCTTCATCAGATGAGGAACTATCGTCTTTTGAATAGAGGCTTTTATTTTTCAAAAATATTCCTTTACTTATTTCCTTGTCTCTTTTCTAATATTTATTTTCTTTCTTAGGAACATCTTCTTCATCACTATCTAAAGCCCTTGCATAACCACATTTGGAAGAAAATGTCCAACTTTACCACAATTAAATCATTTGAAAGGAAGCTTACCTATGTACTTGTCGGTTCCTTTTTTCATCTTTCTCACAAAGTTGGCTTCTTCTTCATTGTCTAAATCATCACTATTGTTCGAGCAGGGTTTTAACCTTGGCTTGTTCTTTCTTGTCTTCTTGGAGGTTTTGAAATTTTCTTCCCTTCTGGATGGATTTTCATGTTCTCATTTCATATGTTGTAAGTATTACATGTAATTCATCCATGCTCAATGTAATCAGATCTTTTCTTTATTCTAGAAATGATATTTTAGGGTCAAATATCATTGAGAAATATCTCAGTACCTTTGCACAATAACGTAATTTTCAATTTTTTCTCCGAGTCCTCTTATAGTATTCACAATTTCATCAACTCAGAGAAAATAAGTTGCAATATCTTCTTCTTCCTTCATTATTAGATGTTCAAATTGTCCTTCGTAAGTCTGAAGCTTGGCCCCTTTGACTTTAGCATCTCCTTCATAAAAATTATTGAGTTTGTCCCAAATTTCCTTTGAAGAATCACAATGCATAACCTTAACAAATTTTGAACCTATTAGACCACTTAGAATGACATTTAGAGTCTTTGAATTGTATTCATTGAGATTTTTCCTGGCATTATCTGTTGAGGGAGAAGATGTTGCAGTGTATCCATTTACTACAACTTGTCAAACATCAAATTCTCATGCCTGCAAAAATGCTCTCATTCTTATCCTCCAAAAAACATAATTTTACCATCAAACAATGGTGTTCCATTTTTTCTAAATTATCCTTGTTTATCCATGATCTTCCTTCCAGTGGTTAGACTGTTCCTAAAGGAACTCACTCTAATACCAATTGTTAGAATATTCAAGAATACTAAGACGGGGGGTGAATCAATATAGAGTTATTTCAACAATTTTAACGTTCAAGCACTACATAAACATTAACCATTAATAATTTCATTAATCATCACATAAAATCATACACATTGCACACAAAGTTTTACGTGGAAACTCAATTGGGAGAAAACTACAAAAACTTTTCTTAAGTGACACAGACGCCACCCGGGGCACGTCCGCTCTCACCAGGACCCTCTCTTCCCTAGGCCCGAAGAGCTAAATTGCTTCTTCAAATCCCTTATCGGGACCTTTTGTCACCCACAGAATGCTCTGTATGACCTCCCTTCTTGAAATCGGGAAGTCGGACCTCGCTAGATCGCGAGTCTTACGCTCACGGAAATGGGTCTTGTAAATCCCCGAACCCCGATGACTATTCTCCTGTAGCTTCCTTTCCCTTTATCAGGAATTTTTCCCGTCAGAAAATCAGTACTCACGCGATCGTGAGTCACTGCTCTTACGAATCCCCGATTCTCGATCTCTGATGGCACTCCTGTGACCCTTAGCCCTTCAGCTAACTCCTCTTGCATGTGACCTATGGCCCATGAGCCCACGTCCTTCACCCTTATCAAGATTTCAGAATTCGCGAGTTCAAACAGCGTAGAACTCACACCTTCGGGATCTCCGATCCCCAAATTCTGATGCCACCTGTCGTCGCCTCCCTACAAGGGCTTGCCTTCTGACACCTGTCCTCCCCTATGCCTTAGCTCCGTCGGGAAATCACGCATCGGGATATCGCGATTCCCGTTGTCGTGTGCACGGGATTTCCAATTCGTTGATCCCCAACTCGGCGGGGTCTCTCGCCACGTGCCCCTGCTGTGATCAACGGCACTGATCTTCTTCGGGGAATTGCTAATCACGATTTCTTTCCACAAGAGTTCCACGACCACGGAAACTCCGATACCCCGAACTCCGAATCTCCAGGATCTTCCTCTGCTCCTTCCAGCTTAAACCAGGCGCAACTCCTCCGAGATCTAACGGCCTACAGGTTTTCATTGTTTCCTTCAGCGAATCCTGACCGTTGATTCTTCCCCCTTAAGATTTCTCACGAAAGTGGCCAAGTGTTCCTTCTCCAGACTTATCCTTCAAAGCCTGCACTTGAACTCATTCTTAAAGCGTCCATGCACAACTCCCAGTGCTCTCCTTTGACGAAACCACGAAGGTGCAATCCCTCCTGAGCTTGTTAACTCCGACTCTCTCAGAGGGTATTGCGCATGCTCCTTACGCGTGGCGTTCAACAACTTTTCTGGTGTTGAATCTTTCAGACTCTGCGCACTTTCTGCAGCAACAGTCTTAAGATTCCTTTTCTCAGATTAACAACTGAGACTTCTTCGTCCGCTTGTGCACCCCTCACACGGCTTTGACAACCCCGTCAACTTCTGGGTGGATGAGAATAAGTGTTTAACTACTGAGTCTTCATCGACGCACTCTATGCAAATGAATTCAACTGCACTCTTTGCAGGAATCTCATGGCTCAGATAGAGAAACAATTGAAACTCATTCTCTCTTTTCTTCAGACTTCAGCCTGACAAACCTGAATCTCATGCACAACATATACAAAGCAAATGCATAACAAAACAAACATTCATGAGCACATAAACAACATACACAGAGAAACAACACCAGCCATGAGTTTGAATCAAATACTCTTTTCTATTAATTCAACATATGTACATGGGTGTTCTTCACACAATTCTCTTCTTGCTCTTCTCTTCTGAATGTTGGCTAATGTTACAATGATACAATGAAGGTGTCTATATCCGTTTTCCCTCTCAAACTCTAAAACTGTCTAATCTAGAAATAAATCCTACCTACCTGCATTAACTAGATTAAATGCCTCCTTATCTACTTCAGACAAGAGCGTATGGCTCGAGGTCTGATAAAATATACAAAAGGCGCTCCTTCATAAAGGATTCATTAAAGGTTTGGCACTTCAATTTCAAAAAAATTTCAAAGAAATATGTCATGTGTTTAAAAACACATGCGTTGGCTCCACGCTCGTTTTGGGTATTTGCGATGCTCCTGCATCATACTCCTCGTCTTGAAAACTTTCATGGGCTCCTATCCATGAGCTCCTACACGGTCTGTGCATGCTTTTGAATCTCTGCTTCGTTTTCCCAGCTGGCATCTTCCACTGGATGGTTTTTTTCGATTTCACCAGATACTCGAAGTATTGCTTCCGTCTGGTCCTTTTGCTAACTCTCTTGTCAAGTATATACTACATCTGTGGCTTCTCTTGAATCTGCATCTGCTTCTGCCACTAGATTTCTGGTTGCTCATCACTTCCAGCTTATGCTTCTTCAGCCCTATATGGATATAAGTCTGAGAAATTGAATGTCGGAGATATTCCAATGTCATCTGGCAATTCAATTTCATATGCGTTCTCTCCCAATTTCTTCAGGACTCTGCATGGCCCAATTTTCTTCATCTTCAACTTGATGTATATTCCCCTTGGGAACCTTTCTTTCCTCAGATGCGCCAGAACTAGATCACCAACCTCGAACTGAATTTGTCTTCTATGTTGATCCGCTCTGCGTTTATATTCCTGGTTCGACTCCACCAATCGTTGCTTCACTCTGTTGTGAAGTTCTTCCATCGCCTCTGCGAATTCTTCAGCGCTTGCACTCTTTGTGATTATCTGCTCTAGGTCCCTCAGTTCAGATACTCCTCTCAGCTGCCTGCCATATACAATCTCAAATGGACTTTTCCCTGTGCTTCTGTTCACTGAATTGTTGTAAGCGAATTCTGCCTGTGGCAACACATTATCCCAACTGCTGTGGTGCTCCGTCACCAGGCTTCTTAATAAATCTCCAAGGCTTTGATTTACAACCTATGTTTGCCCATCCATTTGAGGATGATAGGTTGAACTAAACATCAAGTTAGTTCCCATCTTCTTTAAGAGTGTCCTCCAGAAATGTCCTACGAATTTTGTATCCCTGTCCGATACTATGCTTCTGGGTAAACCATGAAGTCGAACAATTTCCTTGAAAAACAAGTTTTTGATATGAGTCGCATCGCTGGTCTTCTGGCATGGAATGAAATGTGCCATTTTCGAAAACCTGTCGACCACCACAAAGATCGAATCATGTCCTCTTTGCGTTCTCGGTAATCCCAATATGAAATCCATGCTGATTTCATCCCATGGCCTCTCAGGTATGGGTAATGATTGATAGAATCCCGCATTCTGCTTTCTACCCTTTGAATGTTGACAAATTTTGCACCTGTCAACAAACTTTTTGACATATGTTCGCATCTTCGTCCCAAAATACGCTTCGCTCAGCTTTGCAAACGTTTTATTGTGGCCAAAATGCCCTGCTAATCCGCCACTGTGCTTCTCCTTTAGCAGGTTCTCTCTCATGGAGAATTCGGAATGAATAACTGATTGCCTCTGAACAACAGTCCATTTTGGATCATGTAATCCATCCACGGGCTTCTGTCTCTGAGAACTGGATTCTCAGCTGCCTCGTATGCCTCTGCAAAATCAATATCACCTGCATACATGTCCTTAAGGTTTTCAAAACCCAATGTTTTGACTCTAAACTCCTGCAGCAACAAACACTTCCTGCTCAAAGCGTCAGCCACTTTGTTAGCAGTACCTGAAATTTGTTTAATTACAAACGTAAAATTATGCATATACTCTACCCATTTAGAATGTTTCTGATTCAACTTCTATTGCTGAGTCACAAACTGTAATGCATGATTATCACTATATAGAACAAATTCCTTTGGGATCAAGTAATGCCTCCACTTCTTCAACGCATGTACGATAGCATAAAATTCCTTATCATACATTGAGTACTTCACCTTTGCCTCATCCAGCTTCTTGCTTAAATATGCAATTGGTCTATCCTCCTAGCTCAAGACCGCTCCTATGGCAAAGCCACTTGCATCACATTTCACTTGAAATGTCTTCATGAAATCTGGTAACACCAACACCGGCTGTTCGGTGATCTTTCGCTTCAACAGATTGAATCTCTTCTCTGCCGCTTCAGTCCAATGAAAAGATTTATGTCTTTTATTGACTGTGTCCATCATCGCTGCACTAATCCCACTGGAGTTCCTAATGAATTTCCTGTAGAAACTTGCCAATCCGTGGAAACTTCTCACCTCGAAAGCATTTCTTGGTGATGCCCAATTTTTAATCACCTCCACTTTACTTGGATCCATCTTCAATTCATTTGCCAATATGACAAACCCCAAGTAAATGAGTTATGTCTTCATAAATGAAGATTTCCTCACATTGATCAACAACTTCTCTTGTTGTAGCTTCCTCATTACTGCAGCTAAATGCTTCAGATGTTCTTCCTTCGTTTTGCTGAAAATCAATATGTCATCTAAATAAACAATGACAAACTTACCAATGAATTCCTTCAGCACTTCATTCATCAACCTCATGAATGTACTTGGTGCATTCGTCAAACCAAACAGCATGACTATCCATTCGTACAACCCTTCATTGGTTTTGAACGTTGTCTTCCATTCATCGCCTTCCCTCATGCGAATCTGATGGTATCCACTTTTCAAATCAACCTTTGAAAAAAACTCTGCTCCACTCAAGCAGTCCATCAAGTCATCCATCCTCGGCAATGGAAACCTGTACCTGATGGTTATCTTGTTGATGGCTCTGGAATCAGTGCACATTCTCCAACCTCCATCCTTCTTTGGACTTAGTACTGTTGGTACGGCACACAGACTTAGACTCTCCCTGACTAGTCCTTTATCCAGCAACTCCTGTACCTGCCTTTTGACCTCCTCGTTCTCCTGCGGTGTCAACCTGTACGCTGCTTTGTTTGGAAAACTAGCTCCTGGTATGAGTTCTATGTGATGGCTCACGCTCCTCATCTGCGGCAACGAATGAGGTAATTCGTCCACCACTATATCAGCGAACTCTTCCAATAGTTCCTGAATTTTTGTCGGCAGATCATCCACTCTTGTGCTGGTAAAAAAAACTCTCGGTTTCCTGACCACCAAGAATTGTGGATCTTCCTTCTTCTTTACTTTTGCCAGAAGTTCCTTCCCACTCATGAGAAGTATCCTGTTGTTCACTTCCGGTTTCACCTCCTAGTCTTTTATTGGAAGTAACATGTGTGTTCTCCCATTCTTCTCTAAGGTGTACGTATTCATATTCCCATCATGAATTACATTCCTGTCATATTTCCATGGTCTGCCTAGCAATAAATGACATACATCCATAGGAATAACATCACAGAGTATTTTATCGTTATATCCTCCTATCTTGATGTCAACTAAGCATTGTTTAGTGACACTCACTTGATGTCCCTTCTGTAGCCATGAGACTTTATATGGACTCTGGTGATCAGTTGTCTCCAGCTCTAGTTTCTCCACCATCTCAGTTGAAACGAGATTGTCGGTGCTTTCGTTGTCCACAATGACCTTGCATTTCCTATCTTTGGTCTTGCATGCAGTTCTGAACAGTTAGCTTCTCTGAGCTATGTCCTCCACCTCCTTCTCGGGTGTTAAGAGAACTTTTCGCATCATCAAAGACCTTCTGTCTTCTGCGTCCTCTGCTTCAGCAACTCGCCTTTGTGCCTCGGCGATGTGAGCTTCTCCTTTATCTGTCTTCCTATCTGGAAAGTCAACTGCCTTATGTCCATTTTTCCCACATGTGTATCATGTGATGATTCCTCCTCTGCCTCTTCCTCCACCTCTGGTACGAGGAAAAGTACTGTTATCAGCGTATCCTCCATCTGGTTCTGCCTGTTGCCTTCGTTGTTTAGTGTGCTGGCCTTGCTGAGAACTTCCACCTCTTTCCATTCTGGTCTGAGGATTCTTCCAGTCATCCTTAAATTTCTGGAACCTATCTTGGGTAACTGACTTACCTTTCAGTTGGCTCCTACCTCGCCCTCGCTGTGCTGGCTTATAGCTTAGTTTCTCTTCTGCCTTCAATGCCATCTGATATGCATCCTCAACCATTCTGACGATTGTCATGCTCATCTCATCCTGGATATCGTATCTTAAGCCATTCATATACCTGGCTACTTTTTCATCATCGCTCTCCCGATGACCTGCTCTGATATTGAGCTTGTAAAATTCTTCGGTGTATTCCTTCACCATCATCAACTTCTGTCTCAGGCTCTGCATTCTCCTGAACAGTGTGATCTGATAATCCCTTGGGATGAATTTTGCCTTCATCTTCGCAATCATTCGATCCCATCTTTTGATCTTTTGTTTGCCTTTGGAATGTCTATCTGCTTGAAGCTCGTCCCACCATAATGCTGCATGTCCCTTCAATTTCGTGACAGCATGCCTGACCTTTTTATCCTCTTCGATATCCTCATAATCGAAGTAGGTGTCAAGAGCTCTAATCCAATCCAGAAGCTCTTCTTCATCCAGATTTCCTTCGTAGACTGGAGTGTCCATTTTTGTCTTAGAACTCATTCGGGCGATAGATTTAATCAATCGCTCATTGGCTGCATCTTTGGCTGCAACTTCTCCTTGTGGTTCAGCCTCAACTTCGCCTTCGGAGTCACTCAGATCTCTAGCATTGGTTGTGCATCTATGCGCTGCTTCCATATCTTCCATTCTGGCACGAAGATTTCGTATTTCCCTCTCCATCTCTACATTTTGTCCTTGTCTACTTCTTTCTCTGGACATTTCTCTTTCCCTGGAGAGTTCCCTTTCCCCCTCTAGATTGGGTGATTGTCTACCTCTTCTCGGTGGCATGGTGAAATTTTCTCTTCTCCTCTGTTACAGAAAACAGAGAGATTTTCTCACTCTGATACCACTCTGACGCAGACGCCACCCGGGGCACGTCCGCTCTCACTAGGACCTTCTCTTCCCTAGGCCCGAAGAGCTAAATTGATTCTTCAAATCCCTTATCGGGACCTTTTGTCACCCACAGAATGCTCTGTATGACCTCCCTTCTTGAAATCGGGAAGTTGGACCTCACTAGATCGCGAGTCGTGCGCTCACGGAAATGGGTCTTGTAAATCCCCGAACCCCGATGACTGTTCTCTTGCAGCTTCCTTACCCTTTATCGAGAATTTTTCCCATCGAAAAATCGGTACTCGCATGGTCGTGAGTCACTGCTCTTACGAATCCCCGATTCCCGATCTCTGATGGCACTTCTGTGACCCTTAACCCTTTGGCTAACTCCTCTTTCATGTGACCTATGGCCCACGAGACCATGTCCTTCACCCTTATCGGGATTTTGGAATTCGCGAGTTCAAACAGCGTAGAACTCACACCTTCGGGATCTCCGATCCCCGAATTCAGATGCCACCTGTCGTCGCCTCCCTACAAGGGCTTGCCTTCTGACCCCTGTCCTCCCCTATGCCTTAGCTCCGTCGAGAAATCACGCATGGGGATATCGCGATTCCCATTGTCGTGTGCACGGGATTTCCAATTCCCTGATCGCCGACTCGGAGGGATCTCTCGCCACGTGCCCCTGCTGTGATCAAGGACACTGATCTTCTTCGGGGAATTGCTAATCACGATTTCTTTCCACAAGAGTTCCATGACCACGGAAACTCTGATACCCCGAACTCCGAATCTCCGGGATCTTCCTCTGCTCCTTCCAGCTTAAACCAGGCGCAACTCCTTCGAGATCTAACGGCCTACGGGTTTTCGCTGTTTCCTTCGGCGAATCCTGACCGTTGATTCTTCCCCCTTGAAGATTTCTCGCGAAAGTGGCCAAGTGTTCCTTCTCCTGACTTATCCTTCAAAGCCTGCGCTTGAACTTGTTCTTAAAGCGTCCATGCACAAATCCCAGTGCTCTCCTTTGACGATACCACGAAGGTGCGATCCCTCCTGAGTTTGTTAACTCCGAATCTCTTATAGGGTCTTGCGCATTCTCCTTACGCACGACGTTCAACAACTTCCCTGGTGTTGAATCTTTCAGACTCTGCGCACTTTCTGCAGCAACAGTATTAAGCTTCCTTTTCTTAGATTAACAACTGAGACTTCTTTGTCCCCCTGTGCAGCCCTCACACGGCTTTGAAAATGCCGTCAACTTCTGGGTGGATGAGAATAAGTGTTTAACTACTGAGTCTTCATCGACGCACTCTATGCGGATGAATTCAACTGCACTCTTTGCAGGAATCTCCTGGCTCAGATAGAGAAACAATTGAAACTCATTCTCTCTTTTCTTCAGACTTCAGCCTGACAAACCTGAATCTCATGCACAACATAACAAAACAAACATTCATGAGAACATAAACAACATACACAGAGAAACAACACCAGCCATGAGTTTGAATCAAAGACTCTTTTCTATTAATTCAACATCTGTACATGGGTGTTCTTCACACAATTTTCTGCTTGCTCTTCTCTTCTGAATGCTGGCTAATGTTACAATGATATAATGAGGGTGTCTATATCCGTTTTCCCTCTCAGACTCTAAAACTGTCTAATCTAGAAATAAATCCTACCTACCTGCATTAACTAGATTAAATGCCTCCTTATCTACTTCAGACAAGACCATATGGCTCGAGGTCTGATACAATATACAAAAGGAACTCCTTCATAAAGGATTCATTAAAGGTTTGGCACTTCAATTTCAAAAAAAATTCAAAGAAATATGTCATGTGTTTAAAAACACATGCGTTGGCTCCACGCTCGTTTTGGGTATTTGCGATGCTCCTGCATCATTAAGTAGTTTCAATATTTTACAAGCACCAACTTTGAGGAACCACCCACTCCCTAAGTTTTCTAGCACCTACTGGAAGGAGACACCAATCCCCTTGGAATATTTTAAATGATGATACATGATCAAATCAACCTTCAAATACAATCCAAAAATCACTTCTTAAATCTGCGTACAAAATTGCTCAAAAATGTACCTCAAATCTGCAAACTTGTAAGATTTGCCACAAGCTCAATTTTATGTTTCTGATTTTGAAGCTTGGACCTTATATATCAAGATTTCTTTGCCTTCTAATGTGACAAGTGGAATTCAATTTGGACCAACCAAGCTTTAGATATAACCTTTTTATATCAAAAACCTGTTTGGGGCTAGTTTTTGGATTAGTCACAAACTCTAACTTCCAACAAGTATAACTTTGTACCTCAAATGAATCAAGATCTAAAACTTGTACCCAATCTTATTCGATATCTTCTATGAAATTCCTCCAAGTTTCTCTCCTTGAATATTCCCTGAAAAAAAGTTATAGTGGCATGATGACTCATTTTGAAGAAGAAAACCCTAGTTTAAAAAACCTCAACTTCCACCGAGTATAACTCCAAACCTGTAATGAGTCAAGACATGCAATTTGAACCAAATATTCTTGGCTATCTATTATGAAACACCTCCAAGTTTCTTTATCTGAATCGTTCTAGAAAAATATATATATATATCGAAAATGTCAAAATAACTTTCAACGAAAACCCTAGAACAAATCATCACAATACTTCATCTTCCCTTGGAATTTTGCCCTTGTTCATTTCATCTTCCCTTGGAAATTCACTCCTCTAGGCTAAAATTTACTCCTCTTCCTTGGTCAATTCGAATTGGTGTGATCCAAATTACAAATGAGGCTCCTCTTATTTATATGATTCTTCTCCACATGAAGGGGTGCGACTAAGGGTCACAACTTTTGGGTTGCGCCTCTTCCTTAAGGATGGCCGGCCTTAGGGGCTTCTTCACTTGACTTTATGGCTTCTTCAAGGCTCCTTAATGTTCCTAGGAATAGGCTTCTAATATTTTCAATAAAATCCTCTTATCCAAACTCACATAGAAATCAATTCTTTTAGAGGATTCTCTACTAGGGGTTGTGGAAATCCACACAAGGAAAATGAATTCACAAATGCATGACACACCACAACGTTTTTGTGGATTGATGGCTCTCTAATATGTCTTGATCTATATTTACAAATTCGAGTACAAACAAATAATTTGAAAATGGAAGTCGTGCATCTGCACAAGCCAATGGATTACTACTAGACTAGTGTTCCATGTACCATGAGTTGAGGGCCTACTAAAATCTACTCTCTTGCTCTCTCTACATATTTTGAATCTTTATGTGGTCAATGGTCACAAGGCCTAAGAAGGAGAGAGAATTGAGAGAGGAGAAGGGATTTGGATCTCTACCAATATACTGAAGGTCCACTAGTGATCCATATGGATATCGGTGGCCACCCACCTATTCCAACTGGCTCATCTTGGCAGTTTCTAGTTTGACATGTTTTTCCTAGTTTTCAGGTCCTGAACTTTCTAGGCTATTTTTAGGACCTAAACAATTTTTTCAAGGATTTCCACAATCAAAATATATATGGAGTCACATTTTAACAGCATAATGTGTAGTCCTCGGATATAATTTTCCAATGGGATATTGTGCAACTAAAACAGAGATCATATGCAAAAGTTACGACCTCGGGAAGTTGATGTACTAACTTACCCCAATGAGGCCCACATGACTTTTGGCGCTTCATCTCCTAGGGTTAGGTTTTTGGATGTATAGAGTTTTGGTATTCATGTTTATTGTGAAAAGGATTCGAGAGCCTCATTGTAATCATCTTCTTGCGAATGAGCGTGGTCGTCACATCTCTTCTTAGAGATAAGCCGCCACCATTCTAGAAATCTTATTTTCAATATGCATTTTACAGTTTCAGATAGACCCCATGTCTATCCATTGGGCTATGGGGTCTGTTTTATAAAGTTTGAGAGCAACGAACAGATTTTATAAGGTGCTTTCATAGGCCAGGATAATGCAACTGTTAGATCCTTTAGAATAAAATGATGGGTAGCATAAAATATGAGGAAATCAAATATAACAAAGAAGAATTTAAGAATTTCTTTATCATAGCATCAGAAGATAAACATTTAGATCTTTAAAAGACAGAAACAGAGTATACAAAGATAAATTCTGCACTTCAAACTTCTTTTAAATGATCAGATATAGAAAACATAAATAATAATGAAGATAGAAAAACCTTTCAACAAAGAGGAGAAAACATCACCAACAGTTAACACGCAGGAATCTTGTGAAATGTCCTTTTTATTATTGGTAAATATCTTGAGAAAGATTACAGTTCTTACAACTTGCTTGGGCATAAAGATCAACCCTCAGTACTTTGAAATTTGAAGTATATATAGAAAACATTATAATCGATCCTGTCATTGATGATCAGGACATGGAAAAATCTCATGCTAACTAACTAGATAACATAATACAAAATTGTAGGAACTGCTTATGATCTGTCGAATTCTCCATGTTGATTTTGGGAAAGATGGTTGGCGAATCATCAACCTGACTTTGACTGTTCTGCATGCTGACGTGTACGTCCACCTCATCTTCTACTCAATCAATTCACATAGTTATTGATATCAGGTTTGGGAACATGAGCATATGGGGAACTTTTATTCCTCAATCTCATTTCTGCAATGATCCCACATGGATCATAGTGCCACGGGAAACTGATACCAAACTTCATTTCCTTTAGTAGCTTGTTTGCCTCTTCCTCAGCATCTTGACTGTTATAGATAAAGGATCCTCTCTGCCCTTTAATTCTCAACCGTTGTTTCTTTTTCAAAACTACAAAATGTATGTCGTCTGAATTGATCATTTGCCTGATGTATTCCAAGGAAAATATCCTTACAGGTACATATCTTCAAAGTTTATAAGGAGCCAACTCACATCCATAAATTATGATTTTCATGTGATTTTGATACAGATACCAGTCTCTAGTCTTGGCGAGGTCCGAGAGGTGTATAATTATTTGGATCTCCTCATTTATCCTCGGTTTTTGTCTACCACTGAGCATGTTTACCACTGGGTGGTAAAATTTCTCAATGAATTTCTTAAAATTAAGCTCTGGGGAGATTTTCCTCAACAATGAAGTCCAAGAGGTGACAGGTTGTGGTTTGTCATCCTAGTCCAGTTTTTGTATGGGAAACAAGAACTTATCTTCTTGAAAGAACATGAACATGTAAGCCAGTATTGAAGAATACCAGAACATACCCTCTGTGGGAAATCTGAAAATTTGCTCATGTATGTTCTTGTCTAGAAAACTGTTGTAGTCGAAATGAGTGGTGGCTTTCTCTTCGATAGAAAATATGGACAAGAAACCTAGGATTGGCTCATCCACCCATTCCTCTGAGTAATATATGAGAAATCAACACAAGGACGAAATGACTTGGTTGCCTTTTTCTGAAAACATGGAAGAATGGTAGGGGGGATTTTTCTTGGGGAATTGGGCATTCTGTGGGAGGAAAAACTCAAAGATCTGCACTCTCTGGGGTGTTAGCACTTAGTAAATTTCCTAGAGGTTGAAACAGAAGAAATCTGCAAAGGTAACTTTATCCAACCACTTTTAAAGCTGGGTTCTAGCCCTTCCAGCTTCAGAGAGGGATCTCTCTATATGATTTAGCTATGTTTTCAATTTAGATATTAGGCTAGGTAAAGAAATAGGTAGGTTTTGTTGTCAAAGTGTTTTTGAATTGGTTGAGACAGTCTACACCTCATTGGGCTATGGGGTCTGTATTTAATTAAATATGAAATACAACCAGAAACGAGAAAAGAAGACTTCCACAGGGCGAGATAATATACTCACTAGATCTTTTAGTATCTTAAATGATGGACAGAAGAAAAGATGAGAAAAATAAATTCAACTAAGAAGCAGTTAAGAATTTCTTAAATGAAAACATCAGAAGATAAACATTAAAATCTTTAGAATCAGAAATCCAAGATAAATCCTGCAACATACGTTACTCTTAAAGATTAGTTTCAGAAAACAATATGATCACAAAGAAAATATAGCATTCAACTTAAAGAATAAACATCACCAGTGAATACACGCAAGAATCCTGTAAAAGTGCCTCCTTTTTATTAATGGCAGATCTCATAAAAATGGTACAGTCTGATAGCGTCAGGGTGTGAAGATCAACAACCCTCAATACCTCGAAAGGTGAAGTATTTATAACTCAAATTACAAACGTTCCTGTCATAACTGATCAGGACATGTTAATTCTATTTTTAGCCTAACTAATTTAACTAATCAAACTGCTTGATGACTTGGTGCAATTGCACGCAGAATTTCTGGGTAGACCGTTGATGAAGCCTTTGCACGACCTCATCTGACTGGACAGGTGACTGGACCTGGACATCTCATCTACTAATTGAGCAGATCACAGAGTTCCTCCCATCTGAGATGACTAGGCACAGTAACTTTGAGAAGTCTCTGATACACTTCGTCCATTTCCGTATACTTAGCGAATGTAGGCTTAGTGAGGAATATGTATCGAATCTCGTGTTGGATGTTTATGTCCACCTGAAGGGCATCCAAGAATGATTTTCCAGTGATGCTCCCTTGTATGCTAGCAAACTTTGAACTGTCCTTAGACACTTCAGACAATCTCTTTTTGTAATCTGGGAGTGTCATTAGTTTATCATTAATGACCTTCAGACCGGGGAGACCTTTCTTTTGGAGAGCCTCGATCTTGTTGAAGAACCTTTGTACCCCCTGGTCCATGATCTGAACCTTTTCTTCCAGTTGAAGCATTAATCCTCTTTTGGTCAAAACTCTTTTGACCTCAAGGATAGTCTATGTTCTGTCTTCTATCTTCATCTCTTCTAGATCTTCTCTGGTCTTAGAATTGAGGAATTTGATGATATCATTTGCTTGAGTTGGTCTATCTCCCAATTCTACTCTGATTTTATCAATGGCCTGTTTTCTCCTCTGGACCAACTCATTCTGCTCAAACATAATTTGGATCATGGGCCATATCTCATTTATGGACTTTGTGATGTCTGTCCATACATTCTCTTTGACCTCGGCCAAAGTCTTCCCTACCACTGTTTGCTTTTGGAGCTGTTGTAGTTCCTTCTTGAGTTGTTCAGTTATCTGCTTTTCTTTGGAGAGATTGGTCTGGAAGGAAGTTTTGAGTTCCTGGAGTTTCTCAACTTCCTTCTTAAGCATGTTGATTTCTGTCTCTTGCAGGTTCATCTTTTCCATGGATTTGGCGAGGTCGGTTGTCCCCTCTTGTGGTGTTACTAGTGTTGCAGATGGAATTGTTGTTACAGCTATTGTGCTTGCTTCTGAAATTGGAATGGCACTCAATGGAATGACTTCCATTGGCTTCATCTGCTCCTTTTCTTTTAGTAATCTCTCCATCTCAGCTTCCATTTCTTTGAGATGTGTGTTCTGCTCCATGAGCAGCTTGAGCATTTCGTCCTTCTCGCCTTCCTTCTCTGCTATCTCCTTCGCCTGTGAGTCCTCTGTGGGAGGGAGCTTCATTTGTTTCCTCAAGGAGGCGATGTCTGCATTCTTCGTCTTTATCATCTCCTCTGCAGCTTTGACGTTCGAAGGATCATAGCCGATCTTGAGGACCAGCTCCTCCAAAGTCTTGATTCTATTGTCCTTCTCAAAAGAAGATATCTTCTCCAGCTTGAGCTGCGTTTGAGCATTGTTGAGCGACACCTGCAATTTGGCTGTAGAAGCAGAAGCATGTGCCAATGTATGGAATACCATCTCCCCTGTCTGTTTGTGCAGATCCATCTGATCTGCTGGGTGCATGTCCTTCGTCTGGAATTCGAAGGTGGCCCTCTTGTAGTCTGTGATTACTTTGGGGTCTGGTACCTGCGCCTGGAGAAAGGCCATGTGCATCCTGCACTTTTATGTGTCAAATGCAGACAACAACCTATGTTGTGCAGTCGACGTCTGCTTTCGAAATTGAGCGTAAGTATTGCTGGTAAGGGTTTGATTCTTTTTCTTAATCAGCTCATACTTCTCAAAAATGCTCAACTTGGGCCCAATCTTGCCTGGATGAGTGTCCAGTGGGGAGTCTGAGGATTTCTTTGGCACTGCTGGGGTGATGCCCTGATATAATCTTGAGCCGAAAGGTGGAATGACAGACTTGACCACTATGGTAGGCGGGGCTTCTTTCTCCCCGGAAGGCTGGGAACTCTGGTTGTCTTGGGCCTCTTAGTATGCAACTGGAACTCCTCAGATGATACTTCCGTGACAGGCGGAGATGACTCTTGTCGGGGCCTTTTTTCGTTAGGGACCTAAGGCATGGTCGTTGGTGGCACAGTGGTCGGGGGAACCTATTGTTCCACTTCGACCAAGGAGTCACGCACCCACACTGTCTGGTTGGCAAATTTTCCAATCTCGGGCTTAGACACATGTACATAAGGGATATTTTTGTTCTTCACCCACATTTCCGAGATGATACCATGAGGATCATAGTGCCATGGGAAGCTTAAGAAAAACTTCATCTCTCTCAACATCTTGTCAGCTTCTTCCCCGACGCCACGACTGTTGCAGATGAAAGATCCAATCTACCCCTTGATTCTAAGTTGTTGTTTTTTTTTTAGGGATACAAAATGGATGTCATCTGAATTCATGATCTGTCTTATATACTCTAACGCAAAGATTCTTACCGGCACATACTTTGGCATCTTGTAGGGTGCCAATTCGCACCTGAAAACTCTGATCTCTGTGTGGTTTTGATACAGGTACCAATCCCCGATCTTTGTGTTATCTGAGAGATGCATGATTTTCTGGACTTCGTCGTTTATTCTAGGCTCGGGCCTGCCGCTCAACATGCTTACCACAGGGTGGTAGAACAGATCGATGAATGCTTTGAAGCTGTATTTTGTGGAGTTATGCTTCAACAAAGAGGTTCAATCTGTGACTGGCCGAGGCCTTCCATCTGTGTCCATTTTCTGCATAGAATAACTAAATTTATCTGCTTGATAGAAAACAAACATGTAGGCCAATACAGACGAGTATCTGAACATGCCTTCCATGCCAAAATTCATGAACTATTCATGAATATTGTCGGCCAAGAAGGTGCTGAAATCAAACTGTGTGGTGGGTTTTTCATCATTGGAGAAAATGGATAGAAAAATCAGAATGGGCTCATCTACCCACTGGTCGGAATAGTACCCTAACAGAGCACAAAGGGAGGAAATGACCTGGTTTCCCTTGGTGGAGAACATGGACAACGGGTAAGGGGGATTTGTGGAAGGGAATTGAGCAGAGGTGGGAAGGAACAACTCGAATATTTGAGCTCTCTAGGGAAAAATCATCTTCTGATACAACTCTGTAAGGATTTCTGGGTTGAAAGGAGAAGCAGAATCAACACGGGGAATTTGCATCATTTGGTCTATGTCTTCGGGCGTGATGAAAAACAGGGTGTCTCCGGATGAGGAGACGACGGCCCTCTGTTCGGGAATATAATGAGCTTGGCATTTAAGGGCGAATTCGGCAAAGTGGTGGATCTGGGGAAAAAGGTAAAGGTGTAAATTGGACTCCCAGAGTCCAATTTCATCTCTTTGGTCTAAGAAAACCTCCCTGAGCCATGACTGGAGGTCTGAGAAATTGAAATCGCATTGGGTATTTGCGATCAATCTGTCTTTGTCGACCATTGGGATCTTGTCCAGATCGACAGGAGGTGGGAGAAAATGATTTTCCTCTCCTACTTGTCTTGGCTTTGGCGCCATCTCTGCAACAGTACCTGCAATAAACACGACGTTAGTGGGGTCGACTGACTGTGGACGAGGGAGATGGAAATGCAATGGAGGAGTAAGAGGTAAATTTTCTGGTGCGATGGGTGAATAGTGAATGTAGGGGGAATAACGATAGTTTTATTTAAAACTGGGGTCGGTTGGGCGCGAGAGACAGGTCAGCAGGGTAACGGGTATGTTATCCAGTAATAAATGGACAACGGGCCACTTGGGGGTGAGATGGAAGGTGACGATGGCCAAAACATACGGACGGGTGACGTGGCTGCTAGGGATTGGAGGTGAAAGTCGCAAGAAGGAGCTGGTCATGAGTGAAAAGGGGTAGGGGACTAACAGCAGTTATGGGATGTGACATAACTGGGGAGCAAGTGGAACAAGTGGAATATGATGTCCATGAGTGACGGGGGCTTTCAGATAGTATATGGGGATGGGACTTCGATACCAACAGGTTGACGCATGTATGACAAGGGGCCCCCCAGATGAAAAACCATTCCGGACCCCCCCCCCTCGGTTAAAAGCAGATCATCAGGGGGGTCCGAAATCCAATTGGGGTTGTTGATCTACGTGCCCTTTTCCTGGCCGCAGATCTTAGCGCGTTGTTTATCATT
>ML784265.1:356275-378660 GCA_009831015.1 Picea engelmannii
TTTTTTCAAATTATTTGCAGAATGAAAAATAATTTGTCAACACAAACACTAGAGACAGATAATATCCCAGTCACCAGTTGATTCCCATAATTTATGGGGTGATAACATGGGGAAAAGAGCGATTCTATTACATTTCAGTTAGAAATTCAAGGGTGAAAGGAGAGCGGGATTCAGCTTTGGGGATTTTCATCATATGGTCAATGGCCTCGGGTGTGACAGTGAAGAGGGTCTCTCCAAAAGATGAAACAATGGTTCTCTGATTGGGGAGATAATACACTTGGCACTTGAGGGTGAATTCGGGAAAATGGTGAATTTGGGGAAAGAGATACAATGGGAGATTGGAATCCCAGAGTCCAATCTTGTCACTTTGATCTAGGAAGGTGTCCCTAAACCATGAACGCAATACGACAAAATCAAATTCTCACCTGGTCTTTGAGATCAGGTAGTCTTTATCAGCTAGCAGGATCTGGTCGAGATCGATAGGAGGCGGGAGGAATGGATTTTCCTCGACCTCTAATTTCTTAGACTTTGGCACCATCAACTCAATTGGTACCTGCAACTTAAACAAAAAATGTTAGCGGGCGATTGAATTTATTTCGTTTACTGGCTGACAATGGCGGGTGAAAAGAGTTTCTGGTATGTAGATAAAATGTGAATAGTGCGATAATGGTGGAAAAAGGATTTAATTTGCTCAAACAGGTATCCGTTGGGCGTGGGGAACAAGTCAACAAGCTATCGGATATGTTATCCTGTATTAATTAGCCAACAAATAACTGGGTATGAGGTGGAAAACAAAGGACGGGTAACGGGTGTGCCAGGATGATGTGGAAGGTGGTAATTGGAGGGCAGGTGAAAAAAGGGATCTGACGTATGACAGTTAAGTGGGTAGAATATGCCGGTGAAGTGATGGGACAAGGATTGTAAGGGGAGGTAGTGGAGTGTGACATCACGAGACAGCGGGGTAGTGGAGTGTGATGTCATGAGGTGACAGTGGTATAGGGAAGTTGGTATGGTGGTATGTCGAAGGGGGGGTAGGCAGTAAATGGTTTAGAACAAGGGGGGTCCGATGTAACGAATTTTCTCCACGTTAGGATGGGGCCCGCCAGGAAAAACCACCATATCGGACCCCCCCCCCCCACACCGCCGTTAAAGGTAGAACGGTCTGGGGGGGAGGGTCCAGAATTTATTGTCGGTCGTAGATTTGAGCGTTGCATGCTCGACCATTGATCTCAACGCACCCTTTAATCATGGAGCGCGCAACATATTACTTTGTAAAAACTTAGGATAGCTCGTATTTTGTGGGTTTTAGCGCCATTCCTTCTTATTTTGGTCACCAAGGGGTTAGAAAACATCATTCATAGGTCAAAACAAAGAATCTTGACAATCATTAGGCCTATTTTATTGAAATAAAAACAACTAACCTAGGTTATATCCTACCTACCTAACACATTTAGCCCAGATTAGATTGGTGGGCTATGAATATACTCTACCCTGGGGCTATTTAATAAAGTTTAGACAGTTTGATCAAATTTATTTACTAGCCAACCTATCTACTTGGCTAAGTTTAAACAGTTTAGCCAAGCCTTATTCACTAATCCTATCAACATAATTTCAAAAATACTAAACCATGATTAAACTGTATGGATCAAGTCATTATTATTGCATGGGGCCTTATCCTTTTCTTTTATGCCCTCTTTTCTTTTTTCTTTTCTTTTTAAATCTTTTTCTTTTCTTTTCATCTTTTTTCTTTTCTTTTCATCTTTTTTCTTTTCTTTTGAAAATAATTTGCAGAATGAAATATTATTTACAACCAAATTACACCAAGAGTGAAAATTTTCCAGTCACCAGTTGATCCTATGAATCATAGGGTTATAACAGTGGCTCCACCTAGGGATGGTGCTCTCTGTGCGAGGTTCCAAGAACCTATTTCCTGATGTTTGTAAAGGTTTACTCCATTGCTTATTTTTTATATCTGATTTGTTTTTATTTTGAGAACTTGGTGGCACTGGTCAGTGGCTCAGGGCCTTTTCCGCGGGCTTCAACCATTTGACCAATAACACTTGCACACAACCCGAATGTAAAGGAATGGTATGTACAATGGAAATGGATTTATGAAATCTCTATTGGAGTGGAAAATAATGCTTCAGCATCCTGCGTTTCACATGTTCGCCTAGCAGGTCTGTTCCATCACTATTTTTGAGCAAAAATGTGTTGTTTCCTCTGAATGCTTGAATGATGTAAGGGCCTTTCCATAAGCTATCAAACTTTCCATGTTTTCCCTTATCCTCATTCCTGGAATCCCATTTCAACACTAAATCACCCAACTCGAAATTATCTTCTTTAGTTCTTCTGTCAAAAATCTTTTTGATGTTCTCCTGGATAACCTGAGTCTTGTTGTATACTTCTTCCCTGGATTTCATTAAGTGAATCAATTGATTTGTTCTCCTCTGGACATCATTTGGCTCTACTTGCGCTTCCTACAATAGTTTCATAACAGGGACTCCCAAGGAAATGGGAAAAATTGCTTCAGTACCATACACCAATTGGTACAGAGACATGCCAATTGATCTTTCGGTGCTTATTATGTCAGCCCGGAGCGCAAAAACCAGCTTATTATGCCATGATTTCTTATTTTCTTGTATTTTTTTCCTAAGGATGTTCACCAGAATTTTATTCGAGGACTCTGCTAGCCCATTTCCCCAAGGGTAATAAGTTGTGGAGTGTCCTAAAATAATGTGGTATTGGCTACACAACTCTATAAGATTTTTGGATATGAAGGCCGCTGCATTGTTAGTTATGATTTTTCTGGGACATCCAAAATGAGACAAGATGTTATTTTCAAAATTTTTAATGATAACAGAGTTAGTGGCTTGCCTACATGGTACAGCTTCGATCCACTTCGTGAAATAGTCTGTGGCAGTGAAAATCCACCTGTGTTGGCCTGAAGAAGGAGGATGTATCTCTCCAATCAAATTGAGGCCCCACTGTTGGAAAGGAGACTCAACTGAAATGGGTTTTGGGGGCAAAAGAAGGAGCTTCTTTTTACCTTCGAAAACTTGACATTTGTGGCAAGAAGTAACTTTCTGATGAACATCAACAAACAATGTACGCCGGTAGAAACCAACTCTCAGAATCTTGTTAGCTGCGGTATTCCAACTCAGATGTCCACCACAGTCTCCTGCATGGAAATCCTGCAGAACCTTTTCAGCTTCGTCTTTTAACAGGGAATTAAGCAAGATACTACTAGGATCTTTCCAATAAAGATTACCTTCTAGAATACAAAATTTCAATGCTTTCAGTTTAATGAATCTGGGTTTGGTCTTAGTCAAACCAGGAGGAGCTTGTAAGTTATGAAGTAAGAAAATGAGGTCTGCGTACCAAGGAGAGTTTAAGAATACCTCTTTTACATTTGGAGTCGCCTGCTCCTCCGTCTTGTCAACTGCAGCCAAAAAATTAATGTCTAGAGCATGCAAATTATATTCAACCATTAGTTTGGCCAAACCCCGACCTTTGATCAGTTTAGTGGGTTTTATTTCGATGTCATATTCTAGAATAACTGCAATCCATTTTCCTCTCCTACCATCTGGATTATCCTGGGTCAAGATATCCTTTACCACTGCGTTTGGAACATATACAATTGTGTGAGAATGAAGAATATAGACTCTGAAATATTTTATAGCCTTTACCAGAGAAAAATCTAGTTTCTCCATTATGTTGTAGTTCATCGCAGCATCTCTCAAAGCTTTGCAGAAAAATGCTATGGGTTGTTCGTACCCTTCACTGTTTTTCTACAATAGCACTACTGTGATGGTGTGTTCAGATGCAAAAGAGAAAAGGAAAAAGTCTTTGGTGTAATCTGGGTTGATCAAAACTGGGGTTTGGGTGAGTGCATGTTTCACCTGCTCAAATGACTGTTTGGACTCGGTGTCCCATTTGATTTTTGTGTCTTTTTTCAACATATTTGTGATGTTCCTAAGAATTTCGACCAAGTTGGGTATGAATCTTCTAAGAAAATTTATTTTGCCAATGAATGACTATAGCTCTTTGATGTTCCTGGGATGTTCTACTTTCTGGATGGCTTCTATCCTGTTGGGATCTATTTTAATTCCATCTTTAGAGATTATGTGTCCCAACAAATTGCCTTCCTCTAAACCGAAAAGGCTTTTCTTTGGATTCAATGAAATGTCGAACTTTCTGCACTTCTCAAACACATGTCTAAGATGTTGCAAGTGTTCCTCGCCAGATTTGGAGTAGACAGTCACATCATCTAGATATATGACTATAAATCTCCCAAGTTTGTCCACAACAGAAATATCCATTTCTCTTTGGAAAGTGGCACCGACGTTCATCAAGACAAAGGGCATCTTCACATACATGAAGGTTCCCCAGGGTGTGGTAAAGGTTGTTTTCTCCTGATCGTCTAGGTGAATAAGAACCTAGTTATAACCTGAGAAACCGTCTAGTAAGGAGATCCTATTGGCCCCAACTACCTTTTGTAAGATATGGTCCATTTTAGGCAAAGGGTAATTGTCTTTGTTGGAGACCTTGTTTAGATTTCTGAAATCTATGCAAAGTCTGATTTTGCCAGTTTTCTTCCTAGTAGGAACTAGGTTGGAAACCCATTTGGAAAATCTCAAGGGGACTATAATTTTTGCATCATACATTTTTTTGATTTATTTTTCTACCAGGGGAAGCAAATTGGGATTGATTCTCCTAAGCTTATGCCTGAAAGGTTTGTGTTCTTCTTTTATTTGGATCCGATGTTGTATGATACTTGTATCATAAGATTTTAATTCCTCGTAACCCCAAGCAAACACATCTACATATTCCTTAAACAATTCAATGTATTTGTGTTTTTTCTCAGGGGGTAAAGACTTGGAAATTTTAATCATCTTGGGTTTTTTTTCTGTTCCTATGTTGCATTCTTCGACCTCTTTACCACTAGCTTCAATTTTTTGTTTTTTCGTTATGTCATTAAAATCAAACAAGTCTTCGAGTGTAACTAGGCCTCTGGGTAACACATTATTTTTTAACTGTAAAATACCAGAATCTGCTTCTTTTTCATTCAATTCCTCTGCATCTACTTTATTTACACTACCACATTCAAAAACAAATTTATTTACATCATCATCATTCTCTAAATCTATATTTTTACATTCGAACTCATTCTTACACAGTAGGAAGTCTTCAATTTGATCGTCATTCCCAAATACCTACTAGTATCTGATATTTTCAGGAATGGTTGGTCTACACTTCACCTCCACTATGTATTTGCGAGTGGGATGGAAATGAATTTTACATGTAGTTGTTTATGTAGCCAACTCGTCTGCTAGTATTTTTTGTCCCCTGGGCATTACTTGCAAGTCGATTTTAGTAAAACATTGAAGGGAATCCAAAACAACGTTCATGTAATCTCTAAGTCTGGGATGTTTAGCTGCATACTCACCCTTAATTTTCTTGATAATCAATTCAAAATCGCCCCTTACCATAATCTGTTTGTCACCAACCTTCTTCAGTAGTTTCAGGCCGAGCATCAAAGCTTCGTACTCAGCTATGTTGTTAGTGCATTGGAAATTCAGTTTGTAAGAATGACTCTCTAGATACCTTGATATGTGATTATGCAACCAAACTCCAGAAGTCAAAAGTCCATGCTCCAAAAGTCTGCTGGCAGTTCCTCACTTTCCACAGTTTCAGTATTTCTTACCTCGGTGATTTCTTTATCTTCTTTCGAATCAGGTGTATCATCTTCCAGCTGAGCGATTTGTTCTTCCAAGTCACCATCATTGTACAGAATGAAAGAATCTAGATCAGAGTGTGCAGAGTATAGTGGGTAATTGTGTGTCTTATCATGACTGTTGACCATATACTTCATCAGGGTTTCTCTGTATAGTCTTCTCTATTGTCCAAATACCAGGATGGTGGCATAGGAAATATCTAGCTACAGGGTTCCTTTCAGCTTAGCTCCCCATGATATTGACAGTAACATACTGTATTTTGGGGGAACGTCTGCAACTACGATATCCATCACCATACTCTTTGTTGGGATTTGAGCTAGGGTGATGCATAAATCCTTAATTAGCCCTATACATTTGACCTTGCTAGAGTCAAAAGAATGCAAATCATTGTACGGTCTGGTGACCTCAAGTCCCAATTTTTCCATCACAGCTTTGGGCATTAGGTTGTGAGAGGCGTCTGAATCCAGCATAGCGTTGTGTAGTATCAAGTCGTGGATATTCAGGCTTATGTAAAAAGGGGCAGCGACATCATTATCGGTTTGACCATCAACTTCAGGACCGAACAAGAGCTCTGGTTGATCATCAACAAGATTTATCGTGTACGAGTAATTTGCAGATCCGACATTCAAGGCCTTCATACCTATCTTTGGTTTGATGCTTAAAGCTTTAATCACCTACGACCTATAAGCGTTCTTTCTCATCATCTCAGAGAGGGGAATGAGAATCTTCAGTTTAGCTAGTTCCCCTTCAAGGCTGAAAGTAGTGGAAGCGTTGCTTAGGCTCTACACTTCTAGTTTATCCATCGGAGTTGTATGGGAAGGAGCACTTGGTTGACTAGTTGATGAAACTTTAGTCTGATTTTCTCTTTGTAAAATTTCGGAAGCTCTTTTTAAAGGAGATTCAACATTATTCCTCTCAGGGACTTTCTTGGGGGAGGTTTCTGAGGTTTTCTTGGTCTCGACTATTCTCTTTGTTTCAGCAGCCTTCTTTGGAGGATTGTCATTTGCCTTCTTGATTCTTAGGTTATACTGCATGTGGACCTCCATTATAGCATTTTCAAAGGCCTGATGTTTTATTTATTTTGCTTCCTCATTTACCTATGTTTGTGAAAGGAGAAAAAACGTGTGCTCTTCCTGAGTAAGAAAAATGGATTCATCATTGTGAACACCCATGAGGTTTATATGAGTGTCATCAAACTCCTCGATTACCTCCTCCCCATCATCAACATAATTCTCCTGGAGGGGTGGTCTGATCTGTTGATCGGGCCCCCTCTATTCTCTTTGATCCCTAGGATCTCTCTATCGGATATGGGGCGGATTTCTTCTAAAGTTTGGGTTTCGAATTTGAGGAGCAACTTGGTTCTCCCTGGGTGGGTTTTTTTCAGCTATAGTAAGTCTCTCCATCATTCTCTCCATAGCTCTGGCTAGAGAATCCAATTTGGCATCTGATGAGGAAGTGGAAGGCTCTTCCTTGATGGTGACCCTCCTTTTTGTTCTCTGCATGGCTCTTCTGGCTAAAAGATTTGCTTCCACACTAACGACACTTTTATGAATGTCTTCCATAGTAGCATAATTTCTTTCCCTTAGCTGATATGACATGTCAGCGTCAAATCCATCGGGGAATTTTGTTAATGCCAAACCTTGAGGTGGTTTGATATCAGCTGGAATTGCACTATACAGATTGTTGAAACGAGTGCAGCAATCCTGCACTGTCTCTCCTTGGTTCCTTTTGATATTCTCATATTCTGACAAGATGTGGAGAGAATTTTTCTTTACCTCCCATCTGTCAAGAAAACTTCGATGAAAATCAACAATGTCAGTTATGGAAGCATCCCGTAATGTTTTGAACCACTTTTTGACTTCTCCAGTCAGACTCTATGCAAATAGTCTCATTTTCACATCAGCCTCATCAAATTCCTGTAAATCAAAATACTCATTCATTTTGTCAACATGTTGTTGTGCATTTAGAGGACCAGTACCATCAAGCTGAGGAAGTCTATTTTGATAGTCCTGGGGCATGGGATGTAAAGGAGCAACTAACACCAATGGAGCATATCTTGCTGCCATGAGTGGTGGAGGAGGTTGGACAAAGACCTGTGTGATTGGAGGGGAGGTGACATAGGCTATGGAAGATGAAGGACTAGGAGGAACACAATGAGTTGGTTTAGGGTTAACCGAAGCTGTAAGGTAGCTAGAGAGGTAGTGGTGGGGCCCAGAGGGCCCATAGTGATAATAGTGGAGGTCATTCAATGTAAGGTGGACTAGGTCCACTATATTATTAAATAAGACCCACTATGGTAGTTAGATATAATAAATGGGTAGTTAAATTTAATAAATGTAAGAGGACTTCTTATAAGGTTCTACTTCTAGAAGATTCCTCCTCTAGAATGTTCTTAGGTGATGGTAGCACTATATAAAGGGGTTCAAGCAATGTAATGGGACATGAATAGAATTATTGTATTTGGAGCGGTAGTTCAATAGGAGGATGCCCCCTCGAAGAGGCAAGTGAATAGGAGAGGATCCCTTCCATAATAGGATCCATTGTATGGTGTTGCCCTACCCCAAGGGTTTGATATAATAAAGTGATGTTTTTATATATTGTTCTTCTATATCTATTGTGGTGCGTTTGTATTCAGGTCTTGGGTTCTTAACAAAAGCTACAACAATAGTCAAGGCAGAAAGTTCAACTGACTGTTGGAAGTGAGCTTTGTTTAGGGCTTGATCAAGATTTTCAACTAGGTCTTCTAACTTGTCAAATTCCTGAAGAAATCTTTGATCAACGTCTACCCTGGGAGATAGTATTTCAGGGGTCCTGGGTTGTAGGATGGTTTGATCTAAGATTGTTTCACTTACAAAGCTGTCGGATTTTGTTCTAAAAAGGATTTGTTCAAAAGATATGTCAAACTCGAGATCCTGAAGGGAAACCAGCTTCTCTAAGAGAGAAGGGGACCGATGAAGAGGATTGTGACTCCTAGAACCCTCTGCAACGTTTTTCTTTCTAAGTAATTTTTCGGAATTGTCTATTGTTGTTGCAGGTTTTGGTTCTAGATGAGATCTAGTGAAAACTCTTTTAGGAGCCAGAATTTTTAATTTTATTTTTAGAAATTTTCAACTAATTATATACAAACTTTAACAACCTCTGAACATTATCTCTTTATAAGCTTAGATTTTATGATTTGTTCATAAATAAGTTTTATTTAGCTGGGGAAAGAAATCATAGGATAGAAAGTTTGTTCAGTTCCCTAGTATGGTCGCCACTATGTTATCGCTCTGTAAATTCCCAAAGGATGTCGCTATGGAGAAGAAATTTACCAGAGGTAACTTGTCCAACCACTTCAAAACTGGGATCTAGCCCTTCCAGTTTCAGAGAGGGATCTCTCTATAAGATTTAACTTTGTTTCCGGTTTTAGATTTTAGGCTAGTTAAATGAATAGACTATGTTGTTTGTTTTATAAAAATGGTTGAAATATCGCTTATGATCCATTGGGCTATGGTGTCTGTTTATAAAGTTTGAGATCAAAGAACAAATTTTATAAGGTGTTTTCACAGGGCATGATAATGCAACTATCAGATCCTTTAGAATAACATGATGGGTAGCAGAAAAGATGAGGAAATCAATTATAACAAAGAAGCATTTAAGAATTTCTTTATCATAACGTCAGAAGATAAACATTTAGATCTTTAAAAGTCAGAAACAGAGTATACAAAGATAAATTCTGCACTTCAAACTTCTTTAAATGATCAGATATAGAAAACATAAATGATTACGAAGATAGAAAAACCTTTCAACAAAGAGGGGAAAACATCACCAACAGTTAACACGCAGGAATCCTGTGAAATGTCCTTTTTATTACTGGTAAATCTCTTGAGAAAGATTACAGTGCTTACAACTTGCTTGGGCGTAAAGATCAACCCTCGGTACTTTGAAATTTGAAGTATATATAGAAAAGATTACAATCAATCCTGTCATTAATGATCAAGACGTGGCAAAATCTCATGCTAACTAACTAGATAACAAAATACAACATTGTAGGAACTGCTTATGATCTGTCGAATTCTCCATGCTGATTTTGGGGAAGATGGTTGGCGAATCATCAACTTGACTTTGACTGTTCTGCATGCTGACGTGTACGTCCACCTCATCTTCTACTCAATGAATTCACATAGTTCTTAATATCAGGTTTGGGCACACGAGCATATGGGGAACTTTTATTCCTCAATCTCATTTCTACAATGATCCCACATGGATCATAGTGCCACAGGAAACTGATACCAAACTTAATTTCCTTTAGTAGCTTGTTTGCCTCTTCCTCGACAGCTCGACTATTACAGATAAAAGATCCTATCTGCCCTTTAATTCTCAACTATTTTTTCTTTCTCAAAGATACAAAATGTATATCGTCTGAATTGATCATTTGCATGATGTATTCCAAGGTAAGTATCCTTACAGGTACATATCTTGGAAGTTTATAAGGAGCCAACTCACATCCCTAAATTTTGATTTCCATGTGATTTTGATACAGATACCAGTCTCCAGTCTTGGCGAGGTCCGAGAGGTGTATAATTCTTTGGATCTCCTCATTTATCCTTGGTTCTTGTCTACCACTAAGCATGCTTACCACTAGTTGGTAAAATTGCTCAATGAATTGCTTAAAATTAAACTCCGGGGAGTTTTTCCTCAGCAGCGAAGTCCAAGAGGTGACAGGTTGTGGTCTGTTGTCCTGGTTCAGTTTCTGCATGGGAAACAAGAACTTATCTTCTTGAAAGAACATGAACATGTAAGCTAGTATTGAAGAATACCATAACATACCCTCTGTGGGAAATCTGAAAAGTTGCTCATGTATGTTCTCGGCTAGAAAACTGTTGTATTCAAACTGAGTGGTGGCTTTCTCTTCGATAGAAAATATGGACAAGAAACCCAGGATTGGCTCGTTCACCCATTCGTCTGAGTAATATTCAAGCAGACAACACAAGGATGAAATGACTTGGTTTCCTTTTTATGAAAACATGGAAGAATGGTAGGGGGGATTTTTCTTAGGGAATTGGGCATTCTATGGGAGGAAAAACTTGAAAATCTATGCTCTCTGGGGAAAAGACAGATTCTAGTACATTTCAGTTAGAACTTCAAGGGTGAAAGGAGAGGGGGATTCGGCAATGGGGATTTGCATCATCTGGTCAATGGCCTCGGGTGTGACAGTGAAGAGGGTCTCTCCAAAAGATGAAACAATGGCTCTTTGATCGGGGAGATAATGCGCCTGGCACTTGAAGGTGAATTCGAGAAAATGGTGAATTTTGGGAAATAGATACAATGGGAGATTGGACTCCCAGAGTACAATCTCGTCACTTTGATCCAAGAAGGTGTCCCTGAACCATGAACACAGTTCGACAAAATCGAATTCGCACCTGGTATCTGAGATCGAGTAGTATTTATCAGATAGTGAGATCTGGTCGAGATCGACAGGAGGCGGGAGGAATGGATTTTCCTCGACCTCTGATTTCTTAGACTTTGGCGCCATCAAATCAACTGGTACCTGCGACTAAAACAAAAAACATTAGCTGGCGATTGAATTTATCTCGGTTACTGGCTGACAATGGTGGGTGAAAAGAGCTTCTGGTATGCAGGGAAAATGTGAACAGTGCGATAATGGTGGAAACAGGGTTTAATTTGGGCAAATGTGTATTTGTTGGGCGCGGGGAACAGGTCAACAAGCTAATGGATATGTTAGCCTGTATTAATTGGCCAACAGATAACTGGGTATGAGGTGGAAAACAAAGGACGGGTGACGGGTGTGCAAGGATGATGTGGAAGGTGGTAATTGGAGGGCAGGTGAAAAAAGGGATCTGACGTATGATGCTTAATTGGGGAGAATATGTCGACGAGGTGATGGTACAAGGCTTGTAAGGGGAGGTAGTGGAGTGTGACATCACGAGACGACGAGGTAGTGGAGTGTGATGTCATGAGGCGGAGGTGGTATAGGGAACATGGTATGGCGGTTTGTCGGAGGGGGAAGTAGGCAGTAAATGGTTTAGAGCGAGGGGGGTCTGACGTAATGGATTTGCACCACATTAGGATGGGGCCCGCCAGGAAAAACCACCATATCATACCCCCCCCCCCCATCGTTAAAGGTAGAACGGTCGAGGGGTCCAGAATTTCTTGTCGGCCGTAGATTTGAGCATTGCATGCTCAACCATTGATCTCAACGCACCCTTTAATCACGAAGTGCACAGCATATTACTTTGCAAAAACTTAGGATAGCTCGTATTTTGTGGGGTTTTGTGCCATTCCTTCTTATTTTGGTCACCAAGGGGTTAGAAAACATCATTCATAGGTCAAAACAAAGAATCTCGACCATCATTAGGCTTATTTTATTGAAATAAACACAACTAACCTAGGTTCTATCCTACCTACCTAACACATTTAGCCCAGATTGGAGTGTTGGGCTAAGAATTTGCTCTACCCTAGGGCTATTTGTTCAAGTTTAGACAGTTTGATCAAATTTATTCACTAGCTAACCTATCTACTTAACTAAGTTTAAACAGTTTAGCCAAGCCTTATTCACTAATCCTATCAACATAAATTCAAAAATACTAGACCATGATTAAATTGTATGGATCAAGTCATTATTATTGCATAGGGCCTTATCCTTTTCTTTTATGCCCTCTTTTCTTTTTTCATTTCTTTTCTTTTCTTTTTAAATCTTTTTCTTTTCTTTTGATCTTTTTTCTTTCTTTTGATCTTTTTTCTTTTCTTTTGAAAATAATTTGCAGAATGAAATATTATTTACAACCAAATTACACCAAGAGTAAAAAAATTTCAATCACCAGTTGATCCTATGAATAATAGGGTTATAACAGGTCATCATGCAGCTACCCTTATCGGCAACGCCGCACCCGTAACCCTACACCATCGGATGGATCCACCAAGGAAGCGATCTTCGCGTCATCCAATAGTGTCTCATGTCGTACGGTATCAAGACCTTCAAAGATAAAGTATTGTGTGGTATCTCTCCCTTGAAGTTCGTGATGTTCTTTTGGGCCAACCTTATTTATGGAAACGTCATGTTGTATATGAGTCTAGGCCTCGCAATTTTATTATTACTTTGAATGAGAAATTGTACAAGATACCTGAGGTAGTCCCACCTAGTGTTATTTTCTTGATCTGTGCAAAGCAATGCAGGAAGGTCATCTCTTAGACCGAAAATTTTGTCTTCTTCGTGATTCTATCTCGGAGTGAGCGAAATATTGCAACCACATCCAGGGCCTTTGTGGCCGACCTCTCCATGTAGTAGAATCAAGTGGATAAGATCATGGAAGAATACAAAGACATCTTCTCCTCACCTACTAGGGTACATTTGCACTGTTAGGTCAAGCATTCCATCAATCTGACCCCCGACGCACCGCTACCCAATGGACTAGTCTATCACCTCTCTCTCTTAGAAAATGAGGAGATCAAGCGGCAGATCCAAGAACTGCTCCACAAGGGGCACATCTGACCCAGATCAATGCCTTGTGGAATCCCAATCGTGCCGGTGCAAAAGAAAGATGGGGTATGGCGACTCTGCATTGATTACCAGGCCCTAAATAAAATCACAGCGATGAACCGGTACCTGATTCCCAGAATCGACAATATCCTTGATCAACTCAAGGGGGGAAAATACTTCAGTAAGACTGATCTAAAGTTTGGCTACCATCAGGTCTCAATAGAGAAGACAAATGTATGGAATACTTCCTTCAAGTCAAAATAAGGTCTTTTTGAATGGTTGGTCATGCCCTTTGGTTTGACAAATGCCCCAACAACTTTCATGAGGATGATGGATGATATCTTGCAGCCATTCACCAATTATTTTGTAGTGGTGTATTTAGATGACATCCTCATCTACAACAAGACTTGGGCAGAACACTTGCAAGATATTCAACAGGTTTTGCACACTCTGCAACAACACAAGCTATATGCCAACTTGGAAAAGTGCTCCTTCGGAATAGACAGGGTCCAGTACCTAGGCTACATTGTTTATGAACATGGTGTGCATGTGGATCCAACCAAGATCCAGGTCATCCGTGACTGGCCAAACCGAACCACACTCATTGAGCTTCAGAGCTTCTTAGGCCTTGCCAATTTCTATCGTAGGTTTGTGTTGGGATTCTTCCATATTGCATGGGCCCTTAGCCAAGTAACTATGGGTGGTGGTAAGAAAAATTTTGTGTGAGGTTTGTCCCAAAAACAAGCGTTCAATGATTCGAAGCAACGCTTGTGCTCAACCCTAGTGTTTTCATTACCTTATCTACAAAAACTTTTTCAGATCGAGACAGATGGTCAAACCAAGGTCGTCAACCGGATGATCGTGCATATCCTACGCATGTACAATTCCAAGCACCCCCGCACATGGGATGAGAGTATTCCCTATGTTCAATACAGCTACAACCGAGATACATATATCAACTAGCCACAACCCCTTTTAGGTGGGTTTGAGATTTCATCCATTGGGTCCCATGGATGTTGCACTACCCCTTGTGGCCACCTAGGGAAACTCGTCACATGCTCCAACTGAAGCTGACAAAGACACCCAGTTCATTGAGTGGATTCAACACATCCGCCAATAGGTTCAGGATATTTTAGAGAAGTCTAATGCCGAGTACAAGCAACGCCATGATCAACACCAGGTGCCACATAAGTTTCAGGTGGGAGATAAAGTTTGGTTGAAATTGCAAAAATAACGCCTTACATGGCCCCATTAGAAGCTTTGTCCACTCTGTTATGGACCTTAAACCATCACCAAGGTTGTGGGAGACAATATTTTTGAGCTCAACATTCCCCCCTTCCTTGGTTTGCACCTAGTGTTCAATGTGGATTTTCTTCGACCATATTTTCCACCATCATTGAACACCTCATAGATAGCAGAACTGTTGACACCAACATAACTCAACCCTGACTGCATGGAACAAGCATCCACTGATCAGATCGTGCACACATAGGCAAGGGCATCCGCTAGCAGAGGATCCAGCTTTATCAGGTTGTCAAAGTAGGGCAGCTCCTACACCAAGACAAGTGTCTCACACGAGGCCAAATTCAACGGAAATTTCTTCATATGATGGGGGAACTCAACGCAATGGAGACTATTGATTCCTAAGGGGGGAGGATTGATCCAGATGAATATTGGTGGCCACCCACCTATTCCAACTGACTCATCTTGGAAGTTTTTCAGTTGGGCAATTTTTTTCTAGTTTTCAGGTCCCGAACTTTTGGGTTTGTTTTGAGGCCCTAACCTACGTTTTCAGGGCTCGCCACAATCAAACTATAGATGGAGTCATATTTTGAAGGCATGATGTGTAGTCCTTGGATAGACCTTTCCAACAGACTATCGTGCGCATAAAATGGAGATCGTATGCAAACGTTACGACCCTAAGAAGTTTATGTACTAACTTATGCCTGCATGACAATTGGCGCTTCATCTCCTAGGGTTAGGTTTTTGGATTTCTAGGGTTTTGATATTCATGTTATTGCAAAAAGGCTTTGAGAGCCTCATTGTAATCAACTTCTTGCAAATGAGTTCCACTGTTACATCTCTTCTCAAAGATAAGCCGCCACTATTCTAGCAAGCTTGTTTTCAGTGTGCATTTTACAGTTTCATCATATTTCCTTATTGAATAGAAGTGAATTTTACCGTATATTTGATATTATTCCTTGTGTCTCTGTGTTAATAATAATAATAATCTGTGTTCATTTCGTTCTGCTCATAAAATCTAGATCAACTGGTTTGATAAATTTACCATGTTCTTCTGGACATATCTAAACAAAACCCCCTTAAGACCCTATTTAGGGAAACAATGAATGGGAGCCCATCATTGTCGATCTTGAACCCGCAATGGAGAGATAGGGACCTCTTGCAAGATAATAAAGGCCCTCCTCTCATAAGAGGTTTGGATCCTAACATCTTGAACTTCAAGTTTACTCTTACAAGTTGCATATCTTATCGTAATTGCTTTCTACTTTAAACTTCATAGACTTTTATGACTATTTTTTATATCTTTCCTCAATTTTTAAAAAGTTAAATTGTTTTTACTTACAAACTTAGTCGTTGTTTCACAATTTTATTTTATATAAATAAATATATTTTCAATACGTATTAATAAAATTTATAAAACACTATACTCAAAAACCATTAAATAATCATAATTTAATATTCATAATTTATAATATTAAAATGTCAACCTTTGAAGTAAATTTAAACTAACTAAACAATTATATATAAAGCAATGAAAACATTTTTATAATTATAATTGATAATATTAAAGTGTCCACCTTTGAAGTAAATTTAAACTAACTAAACAATTATATAAAAAGCAATGAAAACATTTTTATAATCATAATTTATAATATAAAGTGTAAACCATTGAAGTAAATTTAAACTGCTAAACAATTATATTAGAAAAAAAAAAACATAAAACATTTTTATTAAATTCTTAGGAAAGAAATGAGAGATATCGGTGTACGTTCAAAAGATTTCATGTTCCCAAGCAAGCCTTTCAACCTAGGTCAAAAATATATGTAGTGTCTCAAAAAGCGATGGATGCCAATGTTTTTCATACTCACGGTAGTCTTAATGGAAGCTTTTGTATGGATATCATTGTTAATTGAATAATGCTTACCAAAACAGATTTAGTTTTTGATGTGGTCCTTATATGAGACTGTCCAAATTCTACAAAAATAGATTTAGTTTTTGATGTGCTCTTTATAGGAGAGATAGTCCAAATTCTACCACAACATATTAAGGGTGGCAAAATTATGCATGAAAATAATTTTGAGAATCTAAGCATTTTAAAATTCCAACTCTTACAAAAATATCGTAGTACAGGTGTTCCCTTTATATTTACTATTTGCTATGCTATAGAGTAATTCAAGAATAATGATTTTAGGATAAACCATTAATTCTTCTAAACACCTAGTTAGCATAAAAGGGAGGACAAACTAGGTGGTGCTGAACAACATATAATATAAATTGTTCCATTTATATGTACTATTAAAGGTACTATTTGCTATGTTATAGAGCAATTCAAGAATAATGATCTTAGAATAAACCATTAATTCTTCCAAACACCTAGTTAGCATAAAAAGGAAGACAAACTAGGTGGTGCTGAACAACATAGAATATAAATTCAAATAGAAGGAAGATCAATTTCCAAAAGAATACAAGAAAGATCCTTATATGACGGTAGTTCCAATTCTATCACAACATACTAACGGTGGCAAAATTATGCATGACAATAATCTCTGATGATTCCATCATTTTAAAATTCCAACTCTTACAAAAATATTGTCATACAGGTGTTCCTTACATTTGCTATGCTATAGAGCACTTCAAGAATAATGATCTTACAATAAACTATTAATTCTTCTAAATACTTAGTTAGCATAAAAGGGTTCCCTTATATTTACTATGCCTTATATTTGCTATGCTATTGCTTTAAAGCACTTTATGAATAATGATCTTGCAATAAACCATTAATTCTTCCAAACACTTAGTTAGCATAAAAGAGATAGCATAAAAGGGTTCCCTTATATTTACTATGCCTTATATTTGCTATGCTATTGCTATAGAGCACTTCATGAATAATGATCTTGCAATAAACCATTAATTCTTCCAAACACTTAGTTAGCATAAAAGAGAGAACAAATTAAATGGTACTCAATTACATAGAATATAGATTCAAATTAAAAGAAGATCAAGAAAAAAAAAATCTTTTTTCAAAAAAATTAAAAGAAAACCTTTCATGGATAGAAAACCCAAGGAAAATATAAACCAATATTGTTACATATTTAGGGAAGGAGTCTATCCAAGAGAGCCAAGGAGGGGGAAAGAGGACACACTCCTTTGTTTAGAGAAAAAAAGGATTATAAGAGTTAATAGACTGACGAAGGACTGAGCCAAGGAAGGGGAAGGAGGACACACTCCTTTGTTTGCCAAAAAAAAAAAAAAAAAAGGGATTATAAGAGTTAATAATCCCTTAGACTGATGAGTGGGAAGGAGAACGAACTCGATCCTTAGAAATATCGATTTTAAATCACTATTCAATGTCCCATTCTTCCCATTCAATGTTTAACAAGCTAAGCTATCTAAGAAGTTTTTAAATCACTATTCAATGTCCAATTCTTCCATTCAAGTTTAACAAGCTATGCTATGTAAGAAGAGGGATTTTATGGAGAAAATTAAAAGTTCATGAGGTGAGGTGTTAAGTTTAACAAGCTAAGCTATGTAAAAAGAGGGATTTTATGGAGAAAAATTAAAAGTTCATGAGGTGAGGTGTTAAATGGCGTCTGAAAATTTTTAATCTCAAATGGAAATGCAAAAGCATGATCAAGAGCTTAACCAATGAAAACCAAATATAATTTAAGGGAAATATTTGATTGAGATCCATTTCCTTATCAATGCATCATTCCATAAATCAAATCATAAATTAAATGCTGATATTGATTGCAATCTGAAACTTACAAAGTCCAAGGCGGCTTCTGGCTTTCTTATTTCTAAGAAGATTACACGAATCATCATTAAAGACAAGTTCAAACATAGATAGATTGCTGATTACTTTGTAGTTTTATACATGCAGGCATGTGTTCTTGAAATCAGAAATGGCTATCCTTAGATGGGCATCAGTGAATCCATATTCTACATACAAAAAAGCCATCATGACTGATAAAGTTGGCCATCATTCATGAGGCCAGGCCCTGAACACAACCAAAGCCATTATGGCATTCTAGGCTAGATAAAATCGGCCATCATTCATGAGGCTAGTCCCTGTGTTTTTGTTTCAAGATGGAGAGGATGATCCTTCACCAGAATGGCCGGTTGGAGTAACAGGCCTTATGGTGTTCATGGAGGCCTGCTTTCCCGAGGACCTCATCTTGTGCTTCGCATAGCGTGCTCGCAAGGAAGGGCCAACCTTCTCGTTGTATTTGATCAAAAGAAAGAAGATCATGCGGTAAATAAAAATCATAGAGAAAATGATAACCAAGTCCAACCATTTGGACCGCTTTGTATTGATTTCAAACACATTTTTTAAGATATAGTCGCCGCTGATTTTGGGCATTCCTTCAATCTGTGGTTTGAAGTCTAGTCCAAGCAAGTCATTTTTGTATTGTCCCTACATGAAATCAGGGACGACATCAGTTGCCTGAATAAAATCATCAATAAATCAGGCATATTGGAAGCATAGCGTATCGATTGTTAGGTGCACCTGCAATGCCCAAGAATTGAAGCTAATATATGACATGGGATAGCGCCAAATTGGTTTGGGGAGATCTTTCAGAAAACGAAAAAATCCAGCAACCAGCATAAATATTCCCTGTTAGAAAACAACATATAGATATCAGTGAACCTGATTCTAAGCCATTCATATAAATTCCCTGTTAGAAAACAACATAGATATCAGTTACCATTCATATCACCAGGTCAAATTCATATCAGTTACAATATCATATATGGTCCCTGTCAAATGGATAATTATGACAACAAAGTTTGAACTGGGTCATCAACATGACAAATGCCTCTTAGCAGCTTCACTGGGCCATGAACATGACAAATGCCTCTCAGCCTCTTCACCATAGCTTAATGTGCAAATGGCTCTTTTTTTTTAATTTAAGAAACCTTTTACCTTTAAATTTTAGTAATGCTGCATATGAATCCTGTCAAATGGATCAACTATGACAGCCAAGGTTTGAACTAAGTCATGAACATAATATTTTGCAATTAACTACATATTTGTTCCACTATTAATAAAAATAATATAAATAAAATATAAAATAAGATAATTCAAAATATTAAATTAATGTAGATATATTAATTTTGGAGAAGCTAAATCTTCTTCTTCAACTTAGAAAATAAATTTCACATTTTTTTTATGATCACATAAACTAATTTATATTGAAGCCCTATGGAATAGCACAATTGGTAAGACCTGCCCACACTCTCTTACTAAGAAAAGAGGTCACAAGTTCAAGCCTTGTATCTCTGGAGTTGAGGGTTGTGATTTAACACCTTTACCATCCAAAAAAAATAGGAAAAAGTATTGGTGAACTTCCCATGCCTATTTTCCTGGTGAAAAAAAACCAATCTATATTGTATAACTACTTAGGTTGAACAAAATTGTTTTGGTCATTTTGATTAATTAACCCTATTGATTACTCCCACAACAACTAAAAGTGCGTAATTCAAACACCCTTTTAACTGCTGGTATTATAATATATGCATGCACATACAATGTGTAACATTTATATTAACGGTATCTACTTACCAGGATTCCTGCTCCTGTGATGATTCCCATCAAGAAATTGGGCACCAAGGTGGCCACTGTCATCATCAAGCTCTCGACGACGGCCATGCAAGAGAAGAGGTTCAGCACGAAATATAAATAGTGAGTAAATCCAGGATGCAATTTCACCATGTAGTAGGTGATTGTCCCGGATATTGTTGCAACAAGTGCCAGATATGGCATTGAAGACAGCGTGTTGGCAATGACAAAAGCAAGCACTCCGTAGTGTCCATTGAATCTTTCACGCTGGAACACCTGTGGATTGGAACACAAATGTTCTGTCAGAAATCTTCTGTGCTCCAGAAGCCTCATCCCACCCTGCAAATTTCTTAAAATGAACTTCAATGCATCTCTACATTATACATAACAGTTATTAATGATACCTTCATATCCTCCACAAAAGAAGGGAATCCTCCAATGGACATGAATGTCAAGAATCCAGAAACATAGGACGCGCAAGAACCTCTGGCCTGCAAGAAAATAAAAAAAGGGTTCTATTATTACATATAGAATTAAAATTTCTATCTATAGTTTTTTAGTTCATATGAATTCATGGCTTTATAATCTTACCAAAATAGCAGTATAATCAGTTCCAACGTTGTAGTATATGGTTCCAATGCAGATTGTCACGAATGTGTATATGACAACTCTTAACCAGTAGTATCCAACATCTCTAGTCATATTAACGAAAGATCGTTTTGTCAATGTGTAACACTGCATCAAGAAACTAGCTTGACTTCCGTTCGATTCTAGCACCGTTCCTTTCTGTAACCGAAAGGCAAAACAAGTTAAAAATTACAGAATAGATTTGGCTTGGACGTGGGGAACTCTGGCCTACCGCCCAAATAAAAAGGTACTCACAATTTGTGATATTTCATGAACCCTCGCAGCTGTCACCATAGCATACTCAGAGGAATTAAACTGGTCCATCAAAATTCTTCTGGCTTGAGCTGTGCTTATCTTGTCAAGAGGGTCATTCAATTCCGTGGCCTGCAGAGGTATAACCCTATATGAGACTCTATCAATTTGAAGCAGGGGCTCTAACCTATGACGTTGCAGAAAAATTTACAGAGGCTGATAACTTACTCTGAGCCTGTACGATCCCTTCAGAGTAGCTTTCACCCTGTCGAAATCCGAATTAATGCAACGAATGAAATGATCTGAAGGATTTCTCAGTGGAGGGCATGGGAAGCCGGCTTGTTCAAAGAACTGTTCAAATAAGAAAAAGAGGACATATTAAGAATTTCAATATCAGTCGATGCAAAACCCCAGTTTTTCATCATAAAAAACAATGAAATACCTCGTGGGCAGATTTTGTTTCACCAAAGTAGACAGTCTGCCCTCCAGACAAGAGACACAGGTAATCAAACAAAGTAAACACTTCACTGCTGGGCTGGTGAATGGAAGCAATCACAGTCCTTCCATCGCGGGCTAGGTTTCTAAGAGTTTGTGTCACGAAGAACGCTGAAGCACTGAAATAATATACCATGAAACATGAAATACATAATAAAGATCTGAATAGTTTGCATATATTGGTCACTTTTACAAACATTGTAACATGGTACGTATATTGGAGACATCGCATAAATTCATTAGTATTTGATAGTATACATAAAGGGAGGAAGATATTACTATCTTAGAACAGTTATAATATAGAAATCATTCTATTCTCCTCGTTTCAAATTTGAATACAGTAACAGTTACACCAAAATACTTCAATGAATTTGAGTGCGAGACACGAAAACTGTGAATGAAAGAAATTTAGCAAAATCACCTATCAAGACCACTGGTTGGCTCATCGAGAAAGAGCAAACGAGGGCGCATGAGAATCTCCAGAGCAATGCTAACACGCCTCTTCTCTCCACCACTCAATCCTCGCAGATGCCAATTTCCGATCGGAGTGTCCGCACAGTCCTGCAGACCCATTTCCATAATGGTGCTCTCAACAATGGCCATCTTTTCCTCTCGAGGCATTTTGTCTGGAAGCCTGATATGGGCAGAATAGTGGATTGATTCTCGAACCGTTAGAGTGCCGATGAGGGTATCTTCTTGAGTAACATAAGCCTGCACACAGAATCCATCCATAGCAATATTAATGAACCATCAATACCTCTGACTCATTACACGACAGCCATAGACATGCAATGGCGCATGATAATCCCAATAGCTTAAAATAGAATATACGTACGACAGTTCCATATGAAAGCGTCCGCCTTCTACCATTGATAAGGATTTCTCCTGTCTGAAAACTATTCTTGGACAGCCTCCCTGAACAAGTTAACCATCCCAGAAAGCATAAGATCATGCGATATTCACAACAATATAAACACAACTCAAATCACTCAAC
>ML784266.1:0-21852 GCA_009831015.1 Picea engelmannii
GTTAGAAAAGGAAGATTATGTTTGTAGATTGAAGAAGGCACTATATGGACTCAAACAAGCCCCCAAAGCATGGTATTCAATATTGGATAGGTATCTACAACAACAAGGTTTTAGGAAAGGAAATGAAGACAATGATCTCTACATAAAGGTAAATCAATATGGTTTATTGATAATTGAAGTTTATGTTGATGACATTATTTTTGGAAGTGATGATGACAAGATGAGTCAAAAAATTTCTATAGACATGCAAAATGAATTTGAAATGTCATTACTTGATGGGTTGTCTTTCTTTTTGGGACTCTGCATATGTTTGGAAGATACATGTATTTTCATCTCCCAGACCAAGTATATCAAAGAAATGTTAAAGAAGTTTGGAATAGTAGATTGAAATCCCGTAAGTACTCCAATGCAGACCGGTTGCAAATTGAGCAAAGATGATATATCCAAGGATGCAAATTAGAGACTCTACATATCAATGATTGGAAGTTTAGTCTTTGTGACAACATCGAGAGAGGATGTGATGCAAGAAGTTAGACAAGTTGCAAGATTTCAAGAATCACCAAAGGAAACACATGTTATGGAAGTAAAGAGAATATTCAAATATCTCAAAGGAACAAAAGACTATGGATTATGGTATCCAAAAGGGAATGATCTATCTCTAGTTGCATACACAAATGCATATTGGGAAGGAAGTTTTGATGATAGAAGAAATAAAAGTGGAGTAACCTTCTACTTGGGTGATTGTCTGGTATCCTGGTTGAGCAAGAACTAGTCTTCAATATCATTGTCCACAACATAAGTAGAGTATATTGCAGCAACAACATGGTGTACACAAGTTCTCTAGATGAAGCAAACTTTGTAGGACATACAAGTGGAATATGATGAGCCTATTTCTATATTCCGTGATAATACCAGTTCTATAAGTATCTCTAAGAATCCAGTGATGCATTCCAAGATGAAACACATTCCAATCAATTTTTACTTTCTACGAGAACAATTTATAGAGAACAACATCAAGGTAGAGTATGTTGGGACAAAAGAATATATTTCATATATCTTCACCAAACCTCTTTCGATGGAGACTTTTGAGTATCTTCGACATAAACTTGGAGTAGTTTCAGCCCCATAGTGATCTACATGGCAGTTGGAACAATGAGATAGGGGTAGGGAAACAGTAATCATAAAAGACTTGAATTTTTTTTATTTCTTTATATCAGAGATGTACACGAGGAAGCACATGAAGAGAAACATCACTATAGATCAGAGGCTTAAATATAGGGGGAGAAACCCCAAGGACAAGTCATCCTTTGCCATTGATGTCAAAGGGGGAGAGAAAAACATAGACATGGAAAGGAAGAGAAGAGGCATGAAGATAGAGGGAGACAACATGGGCATGAGAAGTGTTGTGTCTAAGTGTTTCCATCAATGCCAAAGGGGGATATTGTTGAAACATTAATTAATTTTTGAAAGATTAATTGTTGAAAGATTAATTAATTATCGAAAGTTTAATTGTTGAAAGATTAATTGGCATTGAGTTGTTGAAATATTGGTTGTCATTGATGTTAACCCTTGAACAAGAAGTTAATAGGTTGCAAGTCAAGGTAAAGTAGTTGTAAACAGAATTTAACAAGTTGAATGTTAGTTGCATGTCAAAGTAATTGTAAACAAAAGTTAACAAGCTGCATGTGAGTTGAATGTCATCACGAATTGCATGTGAGTTGCATGTCAGTTTCATGTCATCATGAGATCCTCATTAAAACATAGAGAATAGTCAAAAGGATATCACTTCTGTTAATCACTTCTGAGAATACAGGTTGCATATTTGAGGTAGTGAGTCAAAGGAAAAGAAGTCCAGTGAAGTAAGAAGTTTCTAGAGAAGAGGTTTCATAAATATATTCTTTGAGTAAATCCATGGCTTTTAGGAGGAAAAACACATACATTTGTGGGCTGCAGTGAGGAAGAGCGTCGATACCCGTGATCAGATAATGCATAGGGTTGCAAACCTATGAGGAAAATTTGTTGAAGATCGGGGATCTAAAACTCAGGCCAAATATAGGTTGAAGGTATGTCTTTATGTGTGTGTTAGGGTTAGTATTCTAAAGAAATAATGAATAGTTATGTCTTCGTGATTCATAAGAAATTGATTTGGAGAAATCTATTGTGAAAATTGGTATGAGATGTGTGTAATTGCAGCCTTGATGAGATATTGATATCAATAGAAACAACACAAATATCAGAGACAACAATAGCAATAGGTTATCAGTGACAGAGGTAGTAACAAATTGGTCTACATTTATATTTTAGGACAGTTGGATGGGGAAAGGAAAGGGGATTGTAGCCTCCTTCCAGTTGGAGCCAGTTAAATTAGGGATTTGGAGTTTCTTCAGGTTGTAGCCTGTAAATTGTGTGTTGGAGCCTCCTTCCAATTGTAGCTATAGAAATAGGAAGTTAGTGCTTTCTGTGAATGCACTCTTTGATAAATAATAAAAACATTTCGTGGTTTTTTCTCACTTTGGGTTTCCATGTAAAATTCTAGTGTATTGTGTTTAGGTGATGTCTATGCATTGAATTATGGTGTTTTGAATGATTAGGATATTTACTGAAGGTTTTCTAATGTGATTAAAAGTACTTATTGTGATCATACTGACTCACCCCCCCTCTCAGTATTCCAACATCTCTATAGGGGAATTATGTTGTTTAAATGGGGATTTATATTATGCAATACTTTTCCTTATTATTTTCTCAAATTCTCCATCTTAGGTAGATTTTTTTTTATCGGTGTTATGTCCTTGGTAGGAGCCTCAATAAACTTTTTGATAGGTTCTTTATTAACTTTATGGAAAGAACTAATATCATTTTTTTCAATACTTATATAATCATCCAAGTCCTTAGATACCTATGCTCATGGAAATAAATTGTCTTTTGGTCCAAAATAAGGAAAATGTCAAGTGTTTTCCACATTCTCTTTGACCTACCACAATATAGTAGAATCTGCTACTTTATGTGTAATTCTCTTGAGGGAATTACGAGCTATGTTCTTCAATCATTTTAGGTAAAAAGATATTTCTTTAAGGGACTATGGAGTGAATATAGCAATTTTAGTAGGGATTTATTATAGGGAGGACTACCAATCACTAACATTGTAAAACTATAATTAGGCTTGTTGATAAACAAGTTCCTACACTTGAATATGGGTCATGATATCAACTATATCTTATATGTGGATTTTCACATGTTTTGCTTCATCATAGAATTCCTTATGGACATTTATCATCTCATTCTGCACCCTAAAGGAATATTCAATAAAATCTGAAGTTTTATATTTGATGGACTTATAATAGTTAACTTGGCTTTCCAACAAGGTGATTTTCCTCTCATACTTTATTTTCTTCTCTACATCCATAACCTTATGAACATTAGCATGTGAAATAACTAAACTAGTATAAGTAGAGGAAGACAAACTCAACATTCTCATATACATCACCATATCCCTAGTGGTGAGCACCATTTTAGAGTCCAAGCTAATTCATGTTGGCGCAAAGTTTATTAGACCAGGGTCCTTCTCAGGTTACCAACAAAAGGTACCGAGTAGTCTAGAGCTTTGGCATTTTCATCTTCTCCAGAGAGAATAAGTCTCACTCGAAGCAAAACCAAGAAAAGAAGATAGGGAAGGGTAAGGATAATACTTAGGTAGGTTTCTAGAATCTTCAAGATTCACCACAATCTTGCGCAAGATGAACTAACCAAAGAACATATCTAAACTCATTCATAACTAGTAATAGAGACAACGAGTTGTGACATTATTTGTAAACAGTTATAGTGTATTGATCTTATCAGACATGAATAAGTAAAGTAAGGAGACAATTCATAACCATAAACAGAGAATTAGACAGTATATTTCAAAATTTCAGGTCCTTCCATATATATTATCATCAAAAGAGCTTCTCAGATACAATTTGACAGACACAAGTCATTACTCTACTACAAGATTTCTGGCTTCGGACTCATTCCTCAGAGCTCTATCCTCCCATCTCCAAAAATGGATATAAATTACAATCACAGAAGCTACATGGAGTAGTTGATAATATGTCTACACCTGCCTAATACAATTGAACCATCTATACCATCTACAACAACCAATAACCCTTTTCCAATCATATACATATTATATATATATAGGCTGATTGGGATCTTATGGCTTTAGACTTCGCATGCTTTCTTGTTCTTGTTCTATTGTAACTTCTTTTGCCTTGCTAGTGTTGCCTTGTCCCTCTTTCCAACTGTTTTCTTCTTCTTTGATTTCTCCACTGTCCATCTCGTTTGTGGTTTGCACAACTTGTGTTTGACCAAAATTGGGACTATAGTCTTCCTTGCACAACTTCTAACCAAAAAAGAAGGGCCCAACAGGCTCTGAACACAATCCTTGAATCACCCTCGAGTCAAGTCCTTGGCTCTTACATGGCTTCTGGGAGTTCATGTTTCTTTCCTTTATCATGTGTCTCCACTTTGATTTCATCTTCTACTTACGATCTTTCCTTTTCCACTTCTTCAAATGAAGGGCCCAAACCTGGGACCAACTCTAAGGCCCGCTTCCTTACTTCTTGAAAACCCACAATTTTGTCCTGCCACTTCCTCGCAAGAAGTGAGGCTTCAACTATGAACTATTGAGCTGCATATGTAATGCATCATTTAGGCTTGGATGCGACCAAGGAGTTCCATTCAGAATCAACTGTAGCATCTACCTGATGCATCTACATGTATGATTTCTAAACAATAGGTCGAAACTCGTGCAACTCTTTCTTAGCTACTGATTATGCTTCAAATAGAGCATTCAACTCATTATCTTCCTGCTATATCTGATCAAATTTCTCCTGCTGCTCCAGCGAATCCATGGTGACAACAACTTCTTCATTGAGCGATTGTATCTTTGCGCTCACATCCTCTAGATTTTGGTTGCTCCTTGCAATGATACCCATCCAATCGCTAACTTCACAAAAAATCCTCGTGCATTCTACTGTGCGTTTGTGTAGTACTGCTCTAGTGTTATTTCCTTCAAGCACTACTTTTTACATATGCTCTTGAAGCTTCCTAGGTTTCTGTTCTGCTTCATGTTGACTCTCCCGCAATTGTACTTCCAGGTTATTTGCATGAATGGCCAGCTCTGACCATGCTCCCTGGAGTAGCTCAATTTGTTTCTCAGGCTCTCCTGCGGCATTGGATTTCGGCAGTTGTGGTGTTTCCTTCCTTATCTCTGGCTAGGCTTCGACAATATTCTCCTGGAATATTTCTAGTTTCTTCTTCACCTGGACCTTGGTGTATTCCTCTTGTGTCCTATGTGCTTGGGCAATGAGTACTTACTCCCTTGCAAACTCAATGTCCCTTTCATCCTTCTCCAGCCTCTACTCCTATTGATTAGTTGAGGCTATGATCATCCCTACTAGCTGTGCTAACAACCACTATGAGAGGTTAACATAAGAAGTGGTGGCCTCCCTAGGTACTCATACCTGCAGTGGGAGTCCACTGGCCATAAAATTCTCTGAAGGTGTCTCAACCTCTTCCTCTCCTGTAGATGGACCTTGCACAAGTCTAAACCTCAATGTTGATGGAAGGAACACTAGCACTTCTCTTCTCTTTCCAGGCAAAGTTGCATCAACTCTGCGCACTACTATGGGTTTTGGAGTAGTAGCTCCATTTGTTCCTGCAATGGCATTGCACTCTGTCCTAATGCCGTGTTAGGGTCCTTATAAACCTCTGGTACTTCTGCCTCTTTGTGGACCTCGGCTTATGGGGTTGTGCTCTTTTGAATAGCACCCCCAACCTTGGTCGTAGATCGAGAGTGCACTGAGGACTTGGGACTTGCAATATTGGTACAGTTTGCATCTTCATTGACAACAGAGTGTCTTGAATTGGTACAAAAGGTACAATTTGTTGGCTCTAGACTTCAAGGTTTGGACCAATGATTTATGGTCTCTATTCGGGTAGCTCAGGGGGTCCAACTACATGGGCTCTGGGTCAGTGGTTTGGGATGGGATGGTGATTTCTCGAGGTGGCGACTAGGTTTGTGGGGGTGATGGGGGTTGTTCAATAATGATGGTGGTGGATGGAGTGGTTGCAGGTTCAGAGTCATCCTGGATATCGATAATTTGGGTTGCTTGAGTCATTTCTCAAGTACGAGGAATGGTGGACGATATCGACTGAGGATTCAAAATCTTCACAGGGGAGAGCCCCATCCTGGGTTTCTTAGAGAACGGGCCTTTGATCAAGTAAGCACTGAGTATTTCATCGACATATTTACCTGTCAACATGGCTTGCTCTGGAAGATGTGGGAACATGGGAAATGTTCTCTTCTTGCACTCCAACGGTTGCATCTCTTTATCCTCCTTTGAATCCATTTTCACTGGAGCTTCTTTCTTATGTTCCTTTGGGCCCAAGCTCGATCCTAACCCTACTTCATGGCCCTTTTTCTTCAACAGTTCCATTGGAAGAAGTTAGTGCATCCCCGAATTGTGCGGGTTGCGTTTCACTCCTGGCCATGACATGACCTCCTTGTCAAAGGCCTCCTCATTGAGGTAAAATGCCAGCATTCGAGTGTTAAGTATTCTCGCCTGGCACACCTTGGCCATACAAATGTGTGGTGGAGGTTGATGTTGAATGCAATGTTTTGTGTGTTTAGGTTGAGAAACTCCTGAGGTATGTGCAACCTCTGAGTTGCGTCCAATAATCAATTGTACCATTTGGAGAATGCTATGTTGTTGAATGCAGTGTTCTCTGAGTCCGACATTGAGTGCCAAGGCACGAACATCTTTTCCAATTGACCCTTATTGGTTGGCGATAACAATGTTCCTGTAGGTGGTTTCTACTTCATCATGGCGAATGAAAATAACAAGTATCCGTAAGTGAAGGTTCTGCCCTTCTCCTGCACTTCCTTGCATGCGACCATGAGTTCTTCTAGCAAGTAACTGCACCAATTGAACATAGTCTCATTGGTGCAAAAATATGCCACTAATAGGGCATCCAATGTACATTCACCTTTGTAATATGACCGCATGACCCTGCTAGCAATCATGTAGCAAGCAATCCTGACTATCTCGGGTAGAATGAGGTCGATCTTGTCTGTGCACCTCCCTCTCTGCATATGAAATCATTCATACAAGATGGGTTCTCCCTTTTTCTTCCCATGCTTGATGGGACCTTGAAATCCTTTGGATACATCCTTGCCTTCGAGCGATAATCCATTAAGTTGATGGATATCCTCCGCATGAATGGGGTATTTTATATCCAGCCAGAGGCTCCAGTCATGTACCTTGCTGATGAGGAAATTTGTCAATCTCGCAACCTCACCAGAAGTGCCAAAAACTGGCAAATCTCTGAGATTAATAATGGTGGAGTTGAAGAGGTTGATGAAATCCGACTTCGGCATGAACTACATTCCTCTCAACTCATTTGGAGCGACACTCCAGAAGACATCAATGTTCAACTGCGGGAACAAAACCTGGTTTGTCAGGTCAAGTTCGAGGAGTTTAACTTTCTTGACCTTCCCTTTGAGATCGCCCATGATCGTGACCCAGGGATCACATGGCTCGTATTACACTACATCCTTATAAACTGCACTTTTTCTCCCTGTATCTCTCGACATATTTATTTTGAACTGTCAACAGACTTCGATAGGCTAACTGGGATTGGGGATCGCGACCGAGGGCCGAAAGATTGAACATGCTTGATCACAATTTAGAATTCACAAGGAACTAATTTCTCTCTGGGAAACAATACGTCTTACACTGAGTTCACAGATCCTTATACGCAGGCTTAGCTAGAAATCTTTGTAATAACTGCTAAGGCTATTCATCATTAACCTATAGACACAACTTGGAGCTGAGTTTTACGACGAGACTAGTTAATGGGGTAAATCTATTGGGTGATCCTGGCATTTACTGAGCAAGTTGGTCAGGGACATGGCCGACTTTAGACTTTACCGTTTAACGAATGTGAATCCTAGCACAAATACCAATGGAATCTTCACGTATCACAACTTTATGGTTTTACAACTTTTGAACGGGTTACTGTAGCGGTAAGAAAGACTATGAATGGATTGGGTTCATGTGGCACATGGACGAGGATTCCATCCAAATTCTCTCTCCCTCTGACCACAAAGGGTTACCTCTCACATTAATGATTGTCATTAATATATTCATGGCTCTTTTGATCCTACGTTGCTGAGTAAGAAGTTTTTCACCAAAACAACTCTTAGACAGAAAAATGAAATACATGTCATGGCACAACAATGCACACTTCGACTTTATTAACTCAATTCATAGAAATTTCAAAAAATTCAAATATATCTACTATACATGCTCCTTTGGACTAGAGAAACAATCCTTTAGCTTAGTTTTGAGACATCTAGGGTTTCAGGTGAGTGCCATTCACCCATCCTAGCTGAAGTATACCATCCAGTTGCACGAATCTGACTGTTTTAGAAGGTCGGATCTTCGCAACTATAAATGGTCCCAACCAATGCATGTGCAACTTGCCTAGATGTTTCTAGTATCGACTATCATAAAGTAGGACCTTATATCCTTGCGCAAATGTTTTAGTCTTAATTTGTCTCTCATGCCAATATTTATTCCTTTCTTTCTCAATTGATTGATGAAAGTCTACTAAAAACCTAGTCTCTTCAAGTTCTTGCAATTCCCTAAGCCTTTGCACAACTGATTCATCCTCCAACATGTGTGTAATATGTGTAATGTATAGACTCTAGGTAATGAATTCTACGGGTACCACAACCTCTTTCCCATAGATTAGTTGAAATGGAGTATACCGGTGGAGTTTCTTTGTGGTTGTCCTGTAAGCCCATAAAAATGTTGGGACTCTATCATCCCAATCTTCCCTGCTTGTGTAACAAACCTTCATTAATCCTCTCTCCATAATATTGTTAAATGGTTCTACAGTTCCATTGGCTTGTGGGTGGTAGGGGATACTTTTATGATGTTGAATTAAAAACTTTGTTGTAATCTTTACTATTGTACGACTGATAAAATGACCACCCTGATCACTGGTCAAACTCCTAGGACATCCGAACCGAGTGATAATACTTTGAAAAATAAACCTGGCAGTAGTATTGATTGAACAATCCTAGACAATTGTTGCCTCAGTCCACCGTGTAAGGTAATCAGTTGCGGTAATAATATACTTGGCATTTGTATTCTTAGTTGTGGGGTTGGTCGACCTAATGAAGTCAACCACCCATTTCTCAAATTCTTGTAGAGATCGAACTGGCTGAATAGGCAATTCATCTCATCGTGATGGATTTCCTTCTCTCTGACAGGCTTCACAAGATCTAGCATATGCCTTTACATCCTTGAAGAGTGTGGCCCACCATAATCCATCTTGGAGGACCTTCTGCACAATGGACTTTCCTCCAACATGGCCTCCTGCAAATCCATTGTGGCACTCCCATTGTGTGTCTTGTCTCTCATGATCTAAGACACACCTCTAGAGGATACTATCTAGGCCCAACTTATACAATTTCCATGAAATCAATTGATAGTCCACTGCTCTAACCACCATATGACGTTTCTGAGTTGTGGAGTATGTTTTTGGGCAGGCCCTTGTGTTTAAGAATACTACTATGTCTTCTAGGTATTTTGGTATGGCCTCAACCTGAAATAGGTCTACATCCGGGAGATGATCATCGACTACTCCGCCACTTTCTCATGACTCTAATCTAGACAGGTGATCATGGCCCACATTACATCTTTGAGGTTTAATGATCACCTCAAATGAAAATTACTGAAATGGTAACAACCATTGATAAATTCTTCCTTCCAAAACAGGCTTGTTAACTAGATATTTTAATTCAAAATGATCAATAAAGAACTTAAAATGAGATCCTAACAAGTAATGTTTAAACTTCTGCGGAGCATAAATCATAGCTAAACCCTCCCTTTCTGTGGTTGTATAGTTGCACTCAGCTTGTGACAACTTCTGGCTAGCGAAGTAGATAGGATTATCCATGGCTCCCTCCCCTGGTTACACTAAGATGGATCCTAGTGAAATACTTGATGCTTCTACGTGCACATGGAATTCGTTTTCCTAGTTCAGAAATATCAGAAAAGGTGTTGTGCTAAGCTTTTCCTTCAGGATGTCGAATGCTTTATCACACTCTGGTGCCCACTGGAACACTTCTAACTTCTTTAGTAGACTTTCCATAGGCGTAGTAATGTTTTCATACCTTCTGATAAACCTGTGATAGTACCTTGTGTGCCCCAGCATGGACCACAATTGTTTTGCGCTCGTAGGCGGTGGCAGGTTCACAATAACCGCAAATTTGGTTGGGTCTACCAATACTCCATCTCGACATACTATGTGGCCTAACAAATTTCTTTCTGGAACACAAAGGATACTCTTTCTGAGGTTCAAAGATATTTGCAATTCCCTACATCTATCAAACATGAGACGTAGTAGCACTACGTGTTCCTTGAGCAGACTTTATACTGTTTAATTATCCATATAAACTTCTATAAACTTTTGAATAAATTCTCAGAAAGTTGTTATTACAATCTGGGAAAAAACTGCAGGGGTGTTCTTTGGGCTGAAGGGCATCACATTTTATGTAAATGACCCCCATTCTATTATGAATGTGGTCTTATTTTTGTCTTCTTCAACAATCCTCACTTGGTGATTATCAGGCTGTTGTATTAAAGATTTTAGTTACCTGAAAACACTAAATTGTCAAACCAGGGTAAGTGAACTTAGAGCTACTACACTATATGTGCTGGTAAGATTCTAACTTCTACCTAAAGGTTATTCTGAGAAGAAAACATAAACTTACTCTTATAAATTGAATCCTAATGATTATCTTAAAACATATCTTGTCTAATTAATCAAATGGAAACAATTATGAGTTAATCAAATGCATTTATGTTCCTAATCTAAATAAATCACCCAAGGCCATCTACCATTAACTTAAACATCTAATCATCAAAATATCTATCTAAACCATAAAAGAGAGAACATTTTAAAAACCTCTTATTTAATCTAAATATCAAGCATTTCTAAATCTAACAAAGGTGAAACTAATAAATGTCCTATTTTACCCTACAAGTACTGGAAGCTTCCTTTAACCAGACCATAAGCTAGCTACCCTAACAAAACAAAGTAAGTCTAAAATCAAATTATCTTCAAATCATGATCAAACTATAAACTGGAAAACAAAGCAAATCTAGACTAATTTAGGAGAAAGATTAATCGACACTTGGTTCATTCCTCAAATTCTACAGTGGCAAATAACTCATTCCAACATTCAATGATCTATAATATAATATCAAACTAAGAATGAACTAAACAAAAAATGACTAATCCAGAATTTAGTAGAGTAACTTCAAGTTAAAAACTAACTCACATGCAGATTCTAGAACTAGAAATAAACTAACTATACTGTGGAAAAGAGAAAGCGAATTGAACCTATTGGTGGGCCCAACCAAGAGGTGAAATCGCCTTAAAACGAAACCAGAGCTACTCAAATTATTCCATGCATAACTGTTTTATACCTCACGTTCCATAATTCGTAAATAAACTCAAATCATTTAACATAAAATGATATAACGCATAGCAATTGTATTATCAGAAATCGCATAACATAATATATCATAACCAACGTTTCTTGAGAGCGGTCTGAGTTTATATAGATCCTCCCCAAAATAGTCTTGAACATTGGTGCATTTAACTAAATGAATCTTAGATCCGAAAATGACTCATAGTTAGTTAAAACTAATTTCACATCTTCATGACACGCAGTGTCAAGAAGCGTGGATCATAAAGCATAAAAACAAACAGTTCTATAATTTCACTCTGAGTCATCTCATTGAGCTAAGACTCAATCAATCATATGAATCGAACTGTCATTCCAATCTGGCAATGTCGTGCAAGTCTTTGACATCTCCACTAAGTGCAAGCCGGTACCTGGTACTGATAAATCTGTTTCAAGGAAACAAGTACCTAACTCATGTCACATTAGTATCAATATTAGTTTAAAGTATCAAAATACATTAAAAATAAATTGAATCATATGAATACCTTGAATAGCTCCATTTAGGGAAAAATGATGTAAAATGTATCAAGGTAAGGCCAGAAGGGAATGATACTGGATATGAAATGGGGGTATATCTGACATGATATAGGCAAAACTATGGTCAAAATTGGAGACTAACATTCCCCCAAGCTGAAGTATTTGCCTGTCCTTAGGCAACAAAAAGTCAAAAACTAAGATTCATCAGAGTGTTGCAGCAGCTGCAACCAACATTTGCAATTTCTCATGTTTCTTTATGTTTCTGATTTCCTTCTTAAGAACCCGATTAATGGTGATGTGCTTCCTGGCAATCTTCTGCAATCTCCTATTCTTCTGAAAAAGACCTCTATTTTTTCATTTTAATCGTTCAATCTTTGACGAGAAGTGAGCTTGCCTGAGTTTCATAAGTTCATTTTCTGTTTTGATATGCCGATCCAGTATGGCATATTCATGTAACTTCTCTTTTAACCTGTGATTCCTGTTTTCAAATCTGGCAACCATTGGTCGAAAAGATCTACTGGAAGAGATTTCACAGTAAGATTCGAATGTCTTACCATGACCTTGTTGTGTTTGAGGGCTGGACTCATGAGTGAACTCATCTGGTCTTTGAACAGGGGTGTCGATTGGACTAGATTCATGAGTGAAATCATCGTATACTTGAACAGGTGTGTTGACTAGACTGGATTCATGAGTGAGCTCATCATATAATTGAACAGGGGTGTCGACTGGACTGGATTCATGAGTGAACTGACCATATACTTGAACAGGGGTATCTACTGGTATTTTAATTGGCTTGTCCTGCTCAATTTCTTTGGGCACATTATCTTGCTGATTGACTTTACATACTTTTCTAATCAATTGAGAGAGAGTCCATGTCATCTCAGAAGACTCTGGAGCCTCCTCATGATCATTCATACTTTTCAATATTTCCTGTAATGGATAACTAGGCACAGAGTTATCCATATCTGAAAGTGTGCATTTACGTTTGGGATTTCTTCTAGGTTTGTCGATTAACTCCTCAAGTTGTTCCACATCAATAATATTTTTAGCAGTCGGAGAAGAAATCAGAGTTTCAACATTTATATCTGTAGGGACAGTGTTTTCCACTTTTTCATGGCTAGTTTCCACACCATCAGAACCATGGACATCAAACAAATGTTCAGTGCCAGGATTATCATCACTGGACTCAATTGTGCAATCTGGTGTATACTCAGGGTCATCACAGATTTTGGCTAGGGTTTTAACAACCTTTTTCTTAGAAGTCGACTTCTTCTGTGGAGCAATGGACTCAATATTTTGATCTTTATATTTGTCAGAGGCTAGGGTTCTTACAACAAACATATCCCAAGATTCCTGTTTGTGGGATAACACAAACTTAACCAAAATTTTGACAAGACCAAAATGAAACAGACTACCTCTAAAATTTTTTTCTTTGCGAACTTGTTCTGCCATTTTCTTCAAACTCTTCAACAAAAAATAAGGGATGTTCACCAAATGGTTACCTTTGAAATGCAGTAGGAGTCGAGCATGATAGGGAAACACGATCGTGTATTGACCTTCACAAGTGAGGTAGCGTCGAAGTATGGATAGAAACTGAGCCCATTTCGGTTCCAACCACGACCTTGATGTGCCTTCTAACCATTGTAATTTTCGATACTGGGGTTGCAGGAGCTGCCTGCCAAGATTTTTGTCGACTGGTTGTCCCTTCGTCCATTTCTGACCAGTACTAGGTAACTGAATTTCTTCAGAAATGAACTTCTCTATGACTTCGAATTCCAGCTCACCCACTTTAGCTAGTTCACCATGAAAGTGCAGAGCGAATTGAAGTGTAATTTTATCATCATACCCGTCAAATTTCTTGAAGAATGGCTCCCATCCAGCTTTCTAAAAAATGTGTTTGGTGGCTTCATACTCAGGAAGAGCCTCCAAATCGGCATAAGTCTCTGGTTCATGACGATTTTCCACCATGATGCTACTCAGTATAACAGGAAAGGTTCAAAGACGAGCAAAGGAATTAAACGAGGGTAACAGAGGAATAAATTATGATGTATGAAATAGGTCATGAAAGGAATTATGGAAGGGAATTTTAAGTGTCATGAGGATCAGTAGCATGTGAAGGAATGATGATGGTCGTACACCTTTTCAAAATATCATTTCATGTAAGTCGCGTAAAATTCAACCATTATACTGCAATTCATTCCTCATGATACGAAATATCAAGAAGAGTTGAACTCAGCCTTTTAAGTACCGAGCATAGGAATGATGAAATGTCATGGAGTTCAAGTTATTAATATGTAATTTAATAAATTAAACTAACATGAAACTATGCTTACCTGAGCTCGAATACTTACTCCCTATTATGTTGTATTTTCTTACTGTAGATATTTTGAAACCAATTTTGAATCTAGTGAGCGCCAGAGTTGTAACTGGATTATGTACTGTTGATAACCACTATGACTGATTAATTATGTTTGGTATTGGATGGTACTGATTAAATAAACCGAGATCTACATAGAAACTTGAACCAATAATAACTTGCTAAGAAAAATATTTTCCTGTTTATGAAGCAAATTATCTAATGGCTATCCCTGAACCTGTCTCCTGTTCATTCCTGGAAGGAATCAATCAAAATTATGTCTTCTACAACAACTTCAAATATTTAACCCATGGTACAATTCTTATTTGTGTGAATAAATGTTCTGGAGTTGAACACAAAAAGAAATCATTGGATTACCGGCCATTAATGAATGTCGTTAACCAATGCGAGATGACCCATCATTGATGTCAATGGGCCTCAAGGTACCTATAGTACATCCTAACATGTACGAATAAAGGTCTTGGTGTCGAGTCACCTGTAGGATCTATCAACCAAGAGACATTGATGTATTCCCATGGTTGTTAGCAAGGAAATCTGCCATTGAGACATGCAGATCCCAGGGTACTAAATAGTCTCTAATATCTACTCCAGATAAGGTGTTGATGTCGATGGAGTGAGACTTGTCGGATGGTGGACCTTAACGTATCCCATATCATCCAACGTGAGTGCAGATATAAATTTTGCAGAAAATGATTTTGTGGGACAACAATCACTCACTTGTGGATTTTATGAGCCCAAGTTAGTATCTGCTCATTGCTTTCTCATGTTTTGAGAGTCTGAGAAAATGCTAAAAGAAAACTCTAGGGGGTTTCTTTCCCATCATAATCTATCAGGCCAGGTAAATAATAATCCTATCCCTGATAAATGCCCCTTTCATACTTTAATGAGCAATTCAAAGGGAGCAAACAAGCTCAAATTTATTAATTTTAGAATAAGACAATATATATTGATAAGAAAATTAAAAAAAAAAATAGAATGATCTTACCTTCTTACCTGTTGCGAAAAAGTGATGGAATTCAATTTTGTACTTTCTTCAAAAATCCTATAAAACTGAAAACAATATGTCAATATATCCAAAATGTTTATTTTATTTTATTGTTTTCTTTGTTTTTGTTCATAAAAGATTTATTATTTACAAAATTCTGAAATAACCAAAAATATCAAGGATTAGCAGGAGGAGAAGACTCTTCTCCTACTATCTTTATTTCTGGTTGTTTAGAAATTTCCTATAGAAAATCATCTCTAGACAAGGGTTTGTTATATACTTTTAATCGATGTCCATTTACTACAAAGGAATTTTGAGAGTCCTCTATGGTCTTGATTCTAACAAATCCATTATCAAAAATAGTTTCCACTTCATAAGGTCCCAGCCATCTTGTCGTAAGTTTTTTTTTGAAAGTTTTATATTTGGAATCAAATAGCAATGCCCAATCCCTTGGTTGAAAATGCTTCTTCTTAATGTATTTATCATGCCATTTTCTACGTTGATTTTGTATGAGGATAGTTATTTGAAGAGCATCTTGACTGATTTCTCCCAATTCATTTAATTGCATAACTCTTTGTTTCTGTGCCTCATCCAAATTCAAACCCAATTATGCTGCTATGCGGAAGGTATGAATATGAAATTCTATGTGAAGGAGAATTTTCTTTCCATATACCAATTCATAAGGGGTATGACCCTATTTCTCCACGTAGTTCGGTATGCCCATAAAGCCTCTAGAAGTCTATCCACCCAATCTTTATGATGTAAAAGTATTGTTTTAGTCTGGATAGTTTCTAGAACTTTATTCGTGGATTCCACTTGCCCATTGGCTTGTGGATGGTATGGGGAAGACTTACAATGTTTTATCCCATATTTATTTGTGAGTTCCTTCATTAGCTTAGAAGTGAATTGAGCACTTTGATCAGTAACAATCTCTCATGGAACACCAAAGCGGGTAAAGATATCTTCATAAATAAATTCAACCACTAATTTCTTAGTTGCTTGATATAAGGATTTTGCCTCTACCCACTTGGTCACAAAATGTGTACAAACCAAGATGTACTTCTTCTTCCTCGACATTGGGGAAATTGGTCCTACAAAATCAAGTGCCCATTTATCAAATGGTTCAATCACAACTTGCGGTTGTAAGGGCATCTCGTCTGCTATGGTAGGTCTTCCCATCCTCTGACAACTAACACAACTTATTACATATTTTGTTGCATCTTTAAACAGTGTCGACCAATAATATCCTAATTATAAGACTTTATATGCCATTCTCTTATCAGAGAAGTGTCCTCCACATGGCCCGTCATGACAGGCCTGAAGGATATCAGGAATCTCATCTTCCCGAACACATCTCCTAATGATCATATCAGGACTTGTATAAAAAACATCACTTCCTACCCAAGAGTAATAAGCACTTTGCTGGATAATTCTTTTCTTTTGTGGTGATGACAAATGAGCTGGCAATCTCCCTGTAGCTAAGTAATTTGTTGTATCTACAAACCAAGGGGTCTTAACAGCTACTACAAATAGATGTTCATCAGGGAAATTATCATTCACTGGAATGTCAGTACTGTCTTGAGGGATACGAGAGAGAAAATCTGCAACTACATTTTCTTTTCCTGGGCGATCAACTATAGTGATGTTAAATTCTTGAAGTAGCAAAATCCATCGTGTGATTCTTCCGGTGGTAACTGGTTTGTTCATCAAAAATCTAATAGCAGAATGGTCGGTATGTACAAAAACCTCATACCCAGTGATGTAATGACGAAATTTGTTAATGGCATGAACTACAACCAAAAATTCCTTCTCTGTTATAGTGTAGTTCAATTCAGGAGGAGTAAGGTTTTTGCTGGTAAAGTAAATTGCATAGTTTTTTTGGGTTTTTTTTTGCCCAAGCACTCCTCCTAAAGCAGTGTCTGAGGCATCAATTGAAATATGGAAAGGAAGAGACCAATTTGGTCCTCTTATGCCTTTGTGGTTGTCTTATTGGTGTTATCTCTTGTTGGATTCATACGTCTTTGTGGTTGTCTTATTGGTGTTATCTCTTGTTGGATATGTATGTGGTGAATACAGGTGTCAGGATGCACTCCTCTCATATCAGTGTACTCCCATGCAAATGCCCCTGACTGTTCTTTCAAAAGATTTGTTAACTGCTCCTGTTGGTTGAGACTTAATTCAGAATTGATGTATAGACATTTTCCTGGGCTAAGTTCTACTGGAATGGTATATGACCCCGGATGGTCATCAATGGTGAAAACCATAGATGGTGAAAACGAGAAAAATGACTCACTTCGTTCTTGAAATTCCTCTCTGAAAATTTGATCGTATTGAAAATATGTTTGTGGAAATTTGACATTTTCTGTCACAAAAAGAAATTGGCTTAAAATATCATCCTCTGTTAGTTCTTGTAACGCATGAAATTCATCAATAGAGAATAAAGGTTCTTCCTCATCATTCTCATAATATGGACACTTTAGCCACCACAATTCTTCTGTAACCGGTTGAGAAAGTGGAAAAAGAGTAAGCTTCTGTGAAGAAATTCCATTTGAAATGAACATATCCCCACCACGACATCCTATGAAAGCATTGGCCGTAGCTAACCAAGGTCTCCCTAAAATGATTGGATGACCTTTCGTGGGATCCTTTGAATGAATAATCATGAAGTCGACAGGATATTCCCATGAAGCTAATGTAACAAGAATGTCATCGAGGACCCCAACAGGTTTTATAGTTGTTCTATCAACAAGTTCAAGAACTGTAGGGGTAGGGTGAAGGAATTGACTTAGTTGTAACAGTTCAATTGTATTGATGGTCATTATATTAATGGATGCACCCAAGTCGACTAAAGTATTACCAATAGAAAAATTGTTGATAGTAACTGATACTATTGGGTTCCCGAGGTTGGCATACTTCACAATCTTAGGAGCTTCAGAAATACAATTCAACGATTGGCCTACTAGGTATATCGTGGGTGGATCTTTTCGTTTCCGACCTGGTTTCTTAATGCAAAGTTCTTTAATGGTTTTGGCGTAGATTGGGACATCTCTGATTTCTTGTAACAATGGAATCTTAACACAAACATTTTTTAGTTCATTCATGATGTCAAACTCAGATTGAGGAATTGGTTTTTCAATGAGAAACCTCTCAGGAAAAGGAGGTGTTCGGGGAACCTGAGTTTGTATGTTATGTTGTGATTCAGATACTTTATTCTTTGGAATGATGACATCTTTCAAAGATACCTCATTTGATAAATCATCTACAGGTTCTTCTTCATGTTCTTGGATAATTACCTTTGGTGTTGTTCTTGTTACAGGCTGATTTTTATTTAAAGTTTTCCCAGATCTCAATTGTATTTCTTGTATGGAAATGGGGTTTATGGTTTAAGCTGGGAAGTTTTGAAAATCAGCACTATGGAGTGGCAGAGGTGGTCTGTTATTAGGATTTGGAATGGGTTGAGTAGGTAATATGGTGGGACGAGGTGGATTCTTAGGCTGCTAAGGAGTTTGTTGAATCGATGGTAAAGGAGGTGGAGTAAATCCTGGCAATAGCTGATGCATGTTTGGAGGGTATTGAGTACATGGATTATGGGGAATTGGTACCGCATGTTGTTGTTGGTTATTTCCATAATTATGTTCTCTCCATCTCTGATACCAAGGTTGAGCAGGGAGATTTTGCGGAGGCCAATTTGGCCAGTTCCATGGATGGTGTTGTTGTTGAGAGAATGGTGGATAATATCCAAAAGGTTGTGGGGATGGTTCTTGATACATATTCGAGTTCCTAGGTTGCCAAGGCCTCTTAGGTGCAGATGGAGTCCCTGGAGCTTCCCCTCCCTTGAATATAGCTTGAAATCCTAGTAAGGATGGACAATCTTCTGTTTTATGATTTTCAGTACAAGTTGCACATACAGAAACATTGTCCAAAGGACACTCTCGTAAAGGATGCCTTTTTCTACATTTTGGGTAGAATATGCTTAATACAAGGTTTTCCTCTTTCTGCTTTTTCTTAATCTTCAGAGTGTCTAACTGAGAGCCGATCATTCCTAAAATGTCTGTTTTAAAATTTTCCAAGAGGTTTCCCAGTTCAATTCTAGTAACTCCACCAGATGTGGGTACTTTGGTGTTTTTGTTGACAGGTTCTCTCACACTTTTTGCCATTTTCTCCCTACTTCTTGAGTAAGTTCTACATAGTTCACTGAGTGCTTCAAAGTCTTTCTGATAAATGTCTCCTGAAGCCATTAAGTTGAGAGCGTCAATGTATTCATCTGAAACCCCTTTTAAGAAAAGAGTCTTGATTGCTTCATCTTGGAGATCATTATATTTGGATTTTTGAAAAGTATATGTAACTATTTCTAAGAAATCTTCAAGGCTCTCTTCATCTTGTTGTTTCATTTTAAAAATATCATTTCGAGAATCCTTGGGTCTACAATAGTCTTGGTACTTCTTTAAAATTTTTGTCTTCATATGTTGGAAATGTGTAAACAGTTAGCATATGCTTGTCATTGATGGCAAGTACAACAGTGAAGATGACAGGCAAACAGAAGACAAAGGAAATTAAGCTCAGGAGGAATAGTAGTCTTACATGCACAAGAAGCATAGGAAAGAGATCGAGAACCGTCGGATCTCACTCGGAAATCCCGACAGTTGTTGGATCGGGAGAAGCTGCGCAGATGTTAAGCGCAGGAGGTAAGCGCAGAAAAGAAGTGAGCTAAGCCGTCAAATTGGAAGCAAACCCCGACAGCTGTCCGATATGCAGAAGATGCGAGGGAGATAAGCCATCAGAGAATCGGGGATCGCGATTTTAAAATGCAAAGAACACTTGACAACGGAAACTCCGATTTCTCGATATGATCGCAACCATTAAAATCAAGCGGGGATCTGGACCGTTTATTTGGATGGACGCGTGGCAGCCAGGAGGCTTCATCGAAGAATCGGGAATCGGAGTTTCACGAGGCTCGTGAACAATGACAACGAAAACCCCGAACTCGCGATATGTGATTTCGCGATGAAATCGTAGCCGTTGAGCCAAGATTGCATCTAGACCGTTGATCCAACTCATGTCGGTATACCACATCACCCAGGGACACATGGCACAATCAGAGGATGACAGGTGTCAGGCAGATCTAACACTTTAGGCTCATGCAGTTCACAAATCAGAGTGACACGTGGCAGGATCTAACACGTGTCAAACCACGTGTGACGTCAGCAGAGGCATCGACAATCGGGACTTTGGAATGACAGTCAATTGACATCGAAATCCTTGAAATCCCGAAGGGATCGGGACCGTCCAACTGAGGGACAGGTGTCGACAATCAAGGCGCCATCGACATTTTGTTCATCGGGAAATCGGGGATCCCGTTGACAAGAGTTTTGTGAATCGCGATCCGTGAAACCTCGATAAGTGGAGGCCAGCTGCTAGAGATAAGGAGGAGATCACGGGTAACGGTCACATGGACCAGGGTTCTGCCAGGAGGGCTAAAGCTCATCGCGAATCAGGAAATCGTGAATTCCACGGACATAAACATAATGTCATCGTAAGTCTCGAAACCCCGAGAGTTAATCTGAGCCGTCCGTCTGAAGAAGGACACATGTCACATGATCGTCCGTATCGGAGATCCGAGACACCAGACATCGGGACGTGCAGGTCTCGAAACCCCGAAAAGATCAGAGCCGTCCATCTGGAAGGACGCGTGGCAAAGGATTCAGCATTGTAGAGAAGGAGGAAAGAGGCATCACAAACCCCGTAGCTCCGATGGGGTAAGGTTATGGTCACGATATGACGGTCACGTGGACCAAGGCTCAGCCAGAAGGGGCTGAAGTGCATCGCAAATCGGGAAATCGCAAATCCCGTGGACATAATTTTTATGTCATCGCAAATGCCGAAATCACGATATATGAAATCCCGATTTAATCTGAACCGTTGGATCAAGAAATGATCGGAGGGCTACTGAGGCACGACACTGTGAGACTGCCAAAAACCATTGATGACATCTGCTAAGAGAAGTCGAAGAAGACTGATGTATGATCACCAGAGAAGCTGAAGAGTCATGATGATGATCTGATAGAGGACTGGAGAGGTGGAGGATAATGACGCAGAGTGTGCATGCAGAGGCATGGAAAACATTGCATGCAAAAGGTGCACAGACGCTATAAATACACGGTACAGAGAAGGGATAGGAGTGGTTGCTGTTGGAATTTTTGGGGTTTGCTATTGGAGGTCGTGGTGGTGATTCAAGTGGGAAGAAGGATCAGAGGGCAGCAGCAAATTTGAACAGAAGATTATTTGTGCAGAGAATGGGGATGGTGCTCAGAGCTTGAAAAACAGAAGAACAGACAGAGCAATCAAGTGGAGCAGAACAATGATAAAGTCAGGTATGCCATCATCGAACATCATATCACTGTAATAATTTCAGTAGCAAAGATTTAT
>ML784266.1:21952-67710 GCA_009831015.1 Picea engelmannii
AATACCTAGAAGACATAGTAGTATTCTTAAACACAAGGGCCTGCCCAAAAACATACTCCACAACTCAGAAACGTCATATGGTGGTTAGAGCAGTGGACTATCAATTGATTTCATGGAAATTGTATAAGTTGGGCCTAGATAGTATCCTCTAGAGGTGTGTCTTAGATCATGAGAGACAAGACACACAATGGGAGTGCCACAATGGATTTGCAGGAGGCCATGTTGGAGGAAAGTCCATTGTGCAGAAGGTCCTCCAAGATGGATTATGGTGGGCCACACTCTTCAAGGATGTAAAGGCATATGCTAGATCTTGTGAAGCCTGTCAGAGAGAAGGAAATCCATCACGATGAGATGAATTGCCTATTCAGCCAGTTCGATCTCTACAAGAATTTGAGAAATGGGTGGTTGACTTCATTAGGTCGACCAACCCCACAACTAAGAATACAAATGCCAAGTATATTATTACCGCAACTGATTACCTTACACGGTGGACTGAGGCAACAATTGTCTAGGATTGTTCAATCAATACTACTGCCAGGTTTATTTTTCAAAGTATTATCACTCGGTTCGGATGTCCTAGGAGTTTGACCAGTGATCAGGGTGGTCATTTTATCAGTCGTACAATAGTAAAGATTACAACAAAGTTTTTAATTCAACATCATAAAAGTATCCCCTACCACCCACAAGCCAATGGAACTGTAGAACCATTTAACAATATTATGGAGAGAGGATTAATGAAGGTTTGTTACACAAGCAGGGAAGATTGGGATGATAGAGTCCCAACATTTTTATGGGCTTACAGGACAACCACAAAGAAACTCCACCGGTATACTCCATTTCAACTAATCTATGGGAAAGAGGTTGTGGTACCCGTAGAATTCATTACCTAGAGTCTATACATTACACATATTACACACATGTTGGAGGATGAATCAGTTGTGCAAAGGCTTAGGGAATTGCAAGAACTTGAAGAGACTAGGTTTTTAGTAGACTTTCATCAATCAATTGAGAAAGAAAGGAATAAATATTGGCATGAGAGACAAATTAAGACTAAAACATTTGCGCAAGGATATAAGGTCCTACTTTATGATAGTCGATACTAGAAACATCTAGGCAAGTTGCACATGCATTGGTTGGGACCATTTATAGTTGCGAAGATCCGACCTTCTAAAACAGTCAGATTCGTGCAACTGGATGGTATACTTCAGCTAGGATGGGTGAATGGCACTCACCTGAAACCCTAGATGTCTCAAAACTAAGCTAAAGGATTGTTTCTCTAGTCCAAAGGAGCATGTATAGTAGATATATTTGAATTTTTTGAAATTTCTATGAATTGAGTTAATAAAGTCGAAGTGTGCATTGTTGTGCCATGACATGTATTTCATTTTTCTGTCTAAGAGTTGTTTTGGTGAAAAACTTCTTACTCAGCAACGTAGGATCAAAAGAGCCATGAATATATTAATGACAATCATTAATGTGAGAGGTAACCCTTTGTGGTCAGAGGGAGAGAGAATTTGGATGGAATCCTCGTCCATGTGCCACATGAACCCAATCCATTCATAGTCTTTCTTACCGCTACAGTAACCCGTTCAAAAGTTGTAAAACCATAAAGTTGTGATACGTGAAGATTCCATTGGTATTTGTGCTAGGATTCACATTCGTTAAACGGTAAAGTCTAAAGTCGGCCATGTCCCTGACCAACTTGCTCAGTAAATGCCAGGATCACCCAATAGATTTACCCCATTAACTAGTCTCGTCGTAAAACTCAGCTCCAAGTTGTGTCTATAGGTTAATGATGAATAGCCTTAGCAGTTATTACAAAGATTTCTAGCTAAGCCTGCGTATAAGGATCTGTGAACTCAGTGTAAGACGTATTGTTTCCCAGAGAGAAATTAGTTCCTTGTGAATTCTAAATTGTGATCAAGCATGTTCAATCTTTCGGCCCTCGGTCGCGATCCCCAATCCCAGTTAGCCTATCGAAGTCTGTTGACAGTTCAAAATAAATATGTCGAGAGATACAGGGAGAAAAAGTGCAGTTTATAAGGATGTAGTGTAATACGAGCCATGTGATCCCTGGGTCACGATCATGGGCGATCTCAAAGGGAAGGTCAAGAAAGTTAAACTCCTCGAACTTGACCTGACAAACCAGGTTTTGTTCCCGCAGTTGAACATTGATGTCTTCTGGAGTGTCGCTCCAAATGAGTTGAGAGGAATGTAGTTCATGCCGAAGTCGGATTTCATCAACCTCTTCAACTCCACCATTATTAATCTCAGAGATTTGCCAGTTTTTGGCACTTCTGGTGAGGTTGCGAGATTGACAAATTTCCTCATCAGCAAGGTACATGACTGGAGCCTCTGGCTGGATATAAAATACCCCATTCATGCGGAGGATATCCATCAACTTAATGGATTATCGCTCGAAGGCAAGGATGTATCCAAAGGATTTCAAGGTCCCATCAAGCATGGGAAGAAAAAGGGAGAACCCATCTTGTATGAATGATTTCATATGCAGAGAGGGAGGTGCACAGACAAGATCGACCTCATTCTACCCGAGATAGTCAGGATTGCTTGCTACATGATTGCTAGCAGGGTCATGCGGTCATATTACAAAGGTGAATGTACATTGGATGCCCTATTAGTGGCATATTTTTGCACCAATGAGACTATGTTCAATTGGTGCAGTTACTTGCTAGAAGAACTCATGGTCGCATGCAAGGAAGTGCAGGAGAAGGGCAGAACCTTCACTTACGGATACTTGTTATTTTCATTCGCCATGATGAAGTAGAAACCACCTACAGGAACATTGTTATCGCCAACCAATAAGGGTCAATTGGAAAAGATGTTCGTGCCTTGGCACTCAATGTCGGACTCAGAGAACACTGCATTCAACAACATAGCATTCTCCAAATGGTACAATTGATTATTGGACGCAACTCAGAGGTTGCACATACCTCAGGAGTTTCTCAACCTAAACACACAAAACATTGCATTCAACATCAACCTCCACCACACATTTGTATGGCCAAGGTGTGCCAGGCGAGAATACTTAACACTCGAATGCTGGCATTTTACCTCAATGAGGAGGCCTTTGACAAGGAGGTCATGTCATGGCCAGGAGTGAAACGCAACCCGCACAATTCGGGGATGCACTAACTTCTTCCAATGGAACTGTTGAAGAAAAAGGGCCATGAAGTAGGGTTAGGATCGAGCTTGGGCCCAAAGGAACATAAGAAAGAAGCTCCAGTGAAAATGGATTCAAAGGAGGATAAAGAGATGCAACCGTTGGAGTGCAAGAAGAGAACATTTCCCATGTTCCCACATCTTCCAGAGCAAGCCATGTTGACAGGTAAATATGTCGATGAAATACTCAGTGCTTACTTGATCAAAGGCCCGTTCTCTAAGAAACCCAGGATGGGGCTCTCCCCTGTGAAGATTTTGAATCCTCAGTCGATATCGTCCACCATTCCTCGTACTTGAGAAATGACTCAAGCAACCCAAATTATCGATATCCAGGATGACTCTGAACCTGCAACCACTCCATCCACCACCATCATTATTGAACAACCCCCATCACCCCCACAAACCTAGTCGCCACCTCGAGAAATCACCATCCCATCCCAAACCACTGACCCAGAGCCCATGTAGTTGGACCCCCTGAGCTACCCGAATAGAGACCATAAATCATTGGTCCAAACCTTGAAGTCTAGAGCCAACAAATTGTACCTTTTGTACCAATTCAAGACACTCTGTTGTCAATGAAGATGCAAACTGTACCAATATTGCAAGTCCCAAGTCCTCAGTGCACTCTCGATCTACGACCAAGGTTGGGGGTGCTATTCAAAAGAGCACAACCCCATAAGCCGAGGTCCACAAAGAGGCAGAAGTACCAGAGGTTTATAAGGACCCTAACACGGCATTAGGACAGAGTGCAATGCCATTGCAGGAACAAATGGAGCTACTACTCCAAAACCCATAGTAGTGCGCAGAGTTGATGCAACTTTGCCTGGAAAGAGAAGAGAAGTGCTAGTGTTCCTTCCATCAACATTGAGGTTTAGACTTGTGCAAGGTCCATCTACAGGAGAGGAAGAGGTTGAGACACCTTCAGAGAATTTTATGGCCAGTGGACTCCCACTGCAGGTATGAGTACCTAGGGAGGCCACCACTTCTTATGTTAACCTCTCATAGTGGTTGTTAGCACAGCTAGTAGGGATGATCATAGCCTCAACTAATCAATAGGAGTAGAGGCTGGAGAAGGATGAAAGGGACATTGAGTTTGCAAGGGAGTAAGTACTCATTGCCCAAGCACATAGGACACAAGAGGAATACACCAAGGTCCAGGTGAAGAAGAAACTAGAAATATTCCAGGAGAATATTGTCGAAGCCTAGCCAGAGATAAGGAAGGAAACACCACAACTGCCGAAATCCAATGCCGCAGGAGAGCCTGAGAAACAAATTGAGCTACTCCAGGGAGCATGGTCAGAGCTGGCCATTCATGCAAATAACCTGGAAGTACAATTGCGGGAGAGTCAACATGAAGCAGAACAGAAACCTAGGAAGCTTCAAGAGCATATGTAAAAAGTAGTGCTTGAAGGAAATAACACTAGAGCAGTACTACACAAACGCACAGTAGAATGCACGAGGATTTTTTGTGAAGTTAGCGATTGGATGGGTATCATTGCAAGGAGCAACCAAAATCTAGAGGATGTGAGCGCAAAGATACAATCGCTCAATGAAGAAGTTGTTGTCACCATGGATTCGCTGGAGCAGCAGGAGAAATTTGATCAGATATAGCAGGAAGATAATGAGTTGAATGCTCTATTTGAAGCATAATCAGTAGCTAAGAAAGAGTTGCACGAGTTTCGACCTATTGTTTAGAAATCATACATGTAGATGCATCAGGTAGATGCTACAGTTGATTCTGAATGGAACTCCTTGGTCGCATCCAAGCCTAAATGATGCATTACATATGCAGCTCAATAGTTCATAGTTGAAGCCTCACTTCTTGCGAGGAAGTGGCAGGACAAAATTGTGGGTTTTCAAGAAGTAAGGAAGCGGGCCTTAGAGTTGGTCCCAGGTTTGGGCCCTTCATTTGAAGAAGTGGAAAAGGAAAGATCGTAAGTAGAAGATGAAATCAAAGTGGAGACACATGATAAAGGAAAGAAACATGAACTCCCAGAAGCCATGTAAGAGCCAAGGACTTGACTCGAGGGTGATTCAAGGATTGTGTTCAGAGCCTGTTGGGCCCTTCTTTTTTGGTTAGAAGTTGTGCAAGGAAGACTATAGTCCCAATTTTGGTCAAACACAAGTTGTGCAAACCACAAACGAGATGGACAGTGGAGAAATCAAAGAAGAAGAAAACAGTTGGAAAGAGGGACAAGGCAACACTAGCAAGGCAAAAGAAGTTACAATAGAACAAGAACAAGAAAGCATGCGAAGTCTAAAGCCATAAGATCCCAATCAGCCTATATATATATAATATGTATATGATTGGAAAAGGGTTATTGGTTGTTGTAGATGGTATAGATGGTTCAATTGTATTAGGCAGGTGTAGACATATTATCAACTACTCCATGTAGCTTCTGTGATTGTAATTTATATCCATTTTTGGAGATGGGAGGATAGAGCTCTGAGGAATGAGTCCGAAGCCAGAAATCTTGTAGTAGAGTAATGACTTGTGTCTGTCAAATTGTATCTGAGAAGCTCTTTTGATGATAATATATATGGAAGGACCTGAAATTTTGAAATATACTGTCTAATTCTCTGTTTATGGTTATGAATTGTCTCCTTACTTTACTTATTCATGTCTGATAAGATCAATACACTATAACTGTTTACAAATAATGTCACAACTCGTTGTCTCTATTACTAGTTATGAATGAGTTTAGATATGTTCTTTGGTTAGTTCATCTTGCGCAAGATTGTGGTGAATCTTGAAGATTCTAGAAACCTACCTAAGTATTATCCTTACCCTTCCCTATCTTCTTTTCTTGGTTTTGCTTCGAGTGAGACTTATTCTCTCTGGAGAAGATGAAAATGCCAAAGCTCTAGACTACTCGGTACCTTTTGTTGGTAACCTGAGAAGGACCCTGGTCTAATAAACTTTGCGCCAACATGAATTAGCTTGGACTCTAAAATGGTGCTCACCACTAGGGATATGGTGATGTATATGAGAATGTTGAGTTTGTCTTCCTCTACTTATACTAGTTTAGTTATTTCACATGCTAATGTTCATAAGGTTATGGATGTAGAGAAGAAAATAAAGTATGAGAGGAAAATCACCTTGTTGGAAAGCCAAGTTAACTATTATAAGTCCATCAAATATAAAACTTCAGATTTTATTGAATATTCCTTTAGGGTGCAGAATGAGATGATAAATGTCCATAAGGAATTCTATGATGAAGCAAAACATGTGAAAATCCACATATAAGATATAGTTGATATCATGACCCATATTCAAGTGTAGGAACTTGTTTATCAACAAGCCTAATTATAGTTTTACAATGTTAGTGATTGGTAGTCCTCCCTATAATAAATCCCTACTAAAATTGCTATATTCACTCCATAGTCCCTTAAAGAAATATCTTTTTACCTAAAATGATTGAAGAACATAGCTCGTAATTCCCTCAAGAGAATTACACATAAAGTAGCAGATTCTACTATATTGTGGTAGGTCAAAGAGAATGTGGAAAACACTTGACATTTTCCTTATTTTGGACCAAAAGACAATTTATTTCCATGAGCATAGGTATCTAAGGACTTGGATGATTATATAAGTATTGAAAAAAATGATATTAGTTCTTTCCATAAAGTTAATAAAGAACCTATCAAAAAGTTTATTGAGGCTCCTACCAAGGACATAACACCGATAAAAAAAAATCTACCTAAGATGGAGAATTTGAGAAAATAATAAGGAAAAGTATTGCATAATATAAATCCCCATTTAAACAACATAATTCCCCTATAGAGATGTTGGAATACTGAGAGGGGGGGTGAGTCAGTATGATCACAATAAGTACTTTTAATCACATTAGAAAACCTTCAGTAAATATCCTAATCATTCAAAACACCATAATTCAATGCATAGACATCACCTAAACACAATACACTAGAATTTTACATGGAAACCCAAAGTGAGAAAAAACCACGAAATGTTTTTATTATTTATCAAAGAGTGCATTCACAGAAAGCACTAACTTCCTATTTCTATAGCTACAATTGGAAGGAGGCTCCAACACACAATTTACAGGCTACAACCTGAAGAAACTCCAAATCCCTAATTTAACTGGCTCCAACTGGAAGGAGGCTACAATCCCCTTTCCTTTCCCCATCCAACTGTCCTAAAATATAAATGTAGACCAATTTGTTACTACCTCTGTCACTGATAACCTATTGCTATTGTTGTCTCTGATATTTGTGTTGTTTCTATTGATATCAATATCTCATCAAGGCTGCAATTACACACATCTCATACCAATTTTCACAATAGATTTCTCCAAATCAATTTCTTATGAATCACGAAGACATAACTATTCATTATTTCTTTAGAATACTAACCCTAACACACACATAAAGACATACCTTCAACCTATATTTGGCCTGAGTTTTAGATCCCCGATCTTCAACAAATTTTCCTCATAGGTTTGCAACCCTATGCATTATCTGATCACGGGTATCGACGCTCTTCCTCACTGCAGCCCACAAATGTATGTGTTTTTCCTCCTAAAAGCCATGGATTTACTCAAAGAATATATTTATGAAACCTCTTCTCTAGAAACTTCTTACTTCACTGGACTTCTTTTCCTTTGACTCACTACCTCAAATATGCAACCTGTATTCTCAGAAGTGATTAACAGAAGTGATATCCTTTTGACTATTCTCTATGTTTTAATGAGGATCTCATGATGACATGAAACTGACATGCAACTCACATGCAATTCGTGATGACATTCAACTCACATGCAGCTTGTTAACTTTTGTTTACAATTACTTTGACATGCAACTAACATTCAACTTGTTAAATTCTGTTTACAACTACTTTACCTTGACTTGCAACCTATTAACTTCTTGTTCAAGGGTTAACATCAATGACAACCAATATTTCAACAACTCAATGCCAATTAATCTTTCAACAATTAAACTTTCGATAATTAATTAATCTTTCAACAATTAATCTTTCAAAAATTAATTAATGTTTCAACAATATCCCCCTTTGGCATTGATGGAAACACTTAGACACAACACTTCTCATGCCCATGTTGTCTCCCTCTATCTTCATGCCTCTTCTCTTCCTTTCCATGTCTATGTTTTTCTCTCCCCCTTTGACATCAATGGCAAAGGATGACTTGTCCTTGGGGTTTCTCCCCCTATATTTAAGCCTCTGATCTATAGTGATGTTTCTCTTCATGTGCTTCCTCGTGTACATCTCTGATATAAAGAAATAAAAAAAATTCAAGTCTTTTATGATTACTGTTTCCCTACCCCTATCTCATTGTTCCAACTGCCATGTAGATCACTATGGGGCTGAAACTACTCCAAGTTTATGTCGAAGATACTCAAAAGTCTCCATCGAAAGAGGTTTGGTGAAGATATATGAAATATATTCTTTTGTCCCAACATACTCTACCTTGATGTTGTTCTCTATAAATTGTTCTCGTAGAAAGTAAAAATTGATTGGAATGTGTTTCATCTTGGAATGCATCACTGGATTCTTAGAGATACTTATAGAACTGGTATTATCACGGAATATAGAAATAGGCTCATCATATTCCACTTGTATGTCCTACAAAGTTTGCTTCATCTAGAGAACTTGTGTACACCATGTTGTTGCTGCAATATACTCTACTTATGTTGTGGACAATGATATTGAAGACTAGTTCTTGCTCAACCAGGATACCAGACAATCACCCAAGTAGAAGGTTACTCCACTTTTATTTCTTCTATCATCAAAACTTCCTTCCCAATATGCATTTGTGTATGCAACTAGAGATAGATCATTCCCTTTTGGATACCATAATCCATAGTCTTTTGTTCCTTTGAGATATTTGAATATTCTCTTTACTTCCATAACATGTGTTTCCTTTGGTGATTCTTGAAATCTTGCAACTTGTCTAACTTCTTGCATCACATCCTCTCTCGATGTTGTCACAAAGACTAAACTTCCAATCATTGATATGTAGAGTCTCTAATTTGCATCCTTGGATATATCATCTTTGCTCAATTTGCAACCGGTCTGCATTGGAGTACTTACGGGATTTCAATCTACTATTCCAAACTTCTTTAACATTTCTTTGATATACTTGGTCTGGGAGATGAAAATACATGTATCTTCCAAACATATGCAGAGTCCCAAAAAGAAAGACAACCCATCAAGTAATGACATTTCAAATTCATTTTGCATGTCTATAGAAATTTTTTGACTCATCTTGTCATCATCACTTCCAAAAATAATGTCATCAACATAAACTTCAATTATCAATAAACCATATTGATTTACCTTTATGTAGAGATCATTGTCTTCATTTCCTTTCCTAAAACCTTGTTGTTGTAGATACCTATCCAATATTGAATACCATGCTTTGGGGGCTTGTTTGAGTCCATATAGTGCCTTCTTCAATCTACAAACATAATCTTCCTTTTCTAACAATATAAACCCTTATGGTTGTTCGATGTAGACTTATTCTTCTAGCTCTCTGTTTAGGAAGGTTGATTTTACATCCATCTGATATACTTAATTTTCTTGAAACATACATAAGACAAGATCAATTTGACTGCTTCCATTCTAGCAACTGGGTCAAAAGTTTCTTCAAAATCTATTCCTTCAACCTGAGCATATCTCTTGCATACTAACCTTGATTTATTCCTGGTTACCTATCCATCCTTGTTCATCTTGTTTATGAATACCCATTTTGTGCCAATCACGTTCTTATATTTAGCCTTGGAACAATTTCCCATGTTTCATCCTTCTCTATCTAATCCATTTCTTCTTCCATAGCTTTGATCCAGTCTTCATCAGTGTTGGATTCTTCAAAGTTGTTGGGTTCAACTGTGGACAACAATGCTAGATGTCTTTGTTCTAATGAGAAAAATTTTCTTCGGGTTTCAATTCCTGAATATTTATCCTCGATGATCTGTTTTGGTGGATGATTTTTATGCACTCACTAACTAGGAGTTTTGGGAGATATATGAAGATTTTGTTGGTCATATTCCTCTTGCTCTACTTCTGGCTGCTCTTATTCTGTTTTTTCTTCTGGTTCTTCTACTTATTCTTTCAAATACTCTTCTCCTTCCCGCTCAACTGAGTCTTTTCTTTCTTTTTTGGGATTTTGTACACTTGTCTCATCAATCTATACATTGATTCTTTCCACTATTCTATTGAGTCTCAGATTGAAACACTTGTATGCCTTTATTTTTCTTGAGTACCTAACAAATATTCCTTTGTCAACTCAGGAGTCAAATTTTCCAATCTCGTTGTCTTCTCTTTTGATATAGCACTTGCTTCCAAATACTCTAAAATTATTCACATTTTTCATCCTTCCTTTCCATAGCTCATAGGGAGTCTTATCACTATTACTTCTAAGCATTCCTCTATTCAATATATGAATTTCTATATGTACTTTCTATGCCCAAAAGATGTCACCCAAATTGGAATCTTTCAACATGGTTCTTTCCATTTCTTGTACTGTCATGTTATTTCTTTCAACAACTCCATTTTACTGAGGTGTCTTGGCCATTGCTGAGAATTGATTTTTTATTCTATGTTCGCCACAAAAATCTATGAACTTTTTCGATGTAACTCTCCACCATTGTCTGATCTCAAGAATTTTATTTTCAATTTTGTCTTTGTTTCAACCATCTCTTTGCATATATTGAAGTGTTTGAATACCTCTGAATTCTTCTTGATAAAGAAAACTATAGTCATTCTTGTGTAGTCATCAATCAGTAGCATGAAGTTCACCATTTAATCCCTTTGTTCTTGTTGGTCCACATAGATTTGTATGTACAATATCCAATAGTTTTTTCATTGATAAATCCTTTGATTTGAACTTGGTCCTGGTCCATTTTCCTTGTAGACAATGCTTACATAGAGTATTCGTTGGCTTTAAAATTTCAAGCATTTCTTTTACTGCTTCCTTTCTGTTGATTTTGACAAAATTGTCAAAGTGCATGTGATCCATTCTTCTGTGTTAGAGCCAACTTTCATTTTCCTTTCCTTAAAAAAAATTGTCGTTTCCAATTTCATTCAAAACATATATGTTTTTTGGAGTCCTTGTAGTTGTCGCCACTAACTTTCTTGATCTTTCCTTCCTAATTTTACATTTCTCTAAGTCAAATTGAAGTATGTGTCCTTGATCACACATTTGACTTACAATCAACAAATTGTGTTTCATATATTCAACCAATAGAACAATTTTTTCCATTGCATATTTGTTTCCAAACTTAATTGTGCCTCTACCTATAATTTTAGCTGAATGATTATTTCCAAATGAAACAAATCCATCTCTTTCTTTCTTCAGAGTTATAAATTCATTCCTATCACCTGTCATATGATTTGAACAACCACTGTCAACATTGCAATCATTTTTCCTGTGTCAGGTTTGTAGGGAAAGCGAACATTATGACTTGATTAAGTACTTGAGGAAATACCATTATTGATTGTTGGAAATATCATTATGGCTTCTACATACCATACCAATCATTTTGTTTGTTTTTTCCTTTCTCATTATGTACTTGATTGTATCCTAGTCCCGATCTGTCATCGTATGGTCTTTGATTGTTGATTATTTGATCCAATATTCTAGTGCTCTTTTGTTGCATATCTTTATTTTGAATATATTTCCTTAAAGATATTATTTATGCTTCCAAGCTTCCAATCATTTTTTCCTTTTCTTCTAATTGACTTCTACATATTTCCTCAATTATTCTATCTTCTTCTATTCAAATTTTTAGACTCATGATCATCTTCTCTATTTCTTCAGAGTTGGAATTATGAGATCCCTCTTTCATTTTTAACTCTTCCTTGAGTGATTTGTTTTTCTTTCTTTCTTTTCTGAGTTCTTATAATGAAATGATTAGCTCTACTTTGGGATCAAATTCACCCTCTTCTTCGAAATCATATTCTGATTCCATGAAGAGTACTCTTTTTGAATCATTTTCACTATCATTATCATCCTCGTCTGATGAGGAACTGTCCTCCTTTGAGTAGAAACTTTTCTTGAATAATTTCCTTTTGTTTCTTCTCGTGTTTCCCTTTTGATATTTATTTTCCCTTTTAGAAGCTTCTTCTTCATCATTGTCTTTATTCTTATGAGGAAATTTAGAAGCAAAATGATCAATACCACCACAATTAAAACATTTCAATGGAAGCATACCTTTATATTTGTTGGTTCCTTTCTTTAATTTCCATACGAAGTTAGCAATCTCTTCATCTTCGTCTGAATCATCACTACAACTGCAACTTGGTTTTGAATTTTTCTTGCACTTATTGGATTCCTTAAAATTTACTTCCTTTGTGACTAGGTTCTGCTATTCGGTTCTCGTTTCATAGGTTGTAAATATTCCATGTAGCTTGTCCATGCTCAATGTATCGAGATATTCTCTTTCTTCTAGGGATGATATTTTAGGATTAAGTCTCATAGCAAGAGACCTCAATACCTTTTGAACAACTATTGAGTCATCAACTTCTACTCCAAATCCTTTAACAATGTTAACTATTTCTTCAACTCACAGAAGGTAGGATGCAATGTCTTCATCTTCCTTCATCTTCAATTGTTCAAACTTAGCTCTTAAAATTTGAAGGTTAGCTCCCTTTACCACTGCATCTCCTTCATAAAAATTCTGGAGTTTATCCCAAAGATCCTTTGCACTGTCACAATGCATAACTTTGACAAATACTGAATCAATTAAATTGCTTAGAATAATACCTTTATCATTTGAGTTTTTTCCGTTGATTTTATTTCCATCTTTGTTGGTTGGGGGAGTGGATGGTGTTGTATACCCATCTACTACTAATTGTCAAACATCAAATCCATGAGCTTGTAAAAAGGTTTTCATCCTTTTATTCTAGATGGTATAGTTCTTACTGTCAAACATTGGTGCTCCAATCTTAGCATATTCCATGATCTCCTTCCAGTGGTTAGATTTTTTCCTGAAGGACCTTCTCTAATACCAATTGATGGAATATTGAGAGGGGGGGTGAATCAGAATAAGCACAATAAGTACTTTTAATTGCAATATAAAACCTTCAGTAAATATCATGAGCATTCAAAACACCATAATTCAATGCATAGACATTATATAAACACAATACACTAGAATTTTACATGGAATCCTAATGCAGGAAAAAAACATGAAATGATTTTCTTATTTATCAAATAGTACATTCATTGGAAGAACCAACTTCCTATTTCTCTAGATATAACTGGAAGGAGGGTCCAACCCCCAATTTACATGCTACAACCTTAAGGAAGATTAAACTCCCTAATTTAACCGGATCCAACTGGAAGGAGGCTACAAACCCCTTTCCTTTCCCCTTCCAACCATCCTAAATATAAATGTAGACCAATTTGTCACTACCTCTGTCACTGATAACCTATTGTTGTTGTTATCTCTGATATTTCTGTTTCTTCTACTGATATCAATATCTCATCAAGACTACAATCACACACACCTCATACCAATATTCACAAGAGAGTTCTCCAGATCAAATTATTATGAATCATGAAGACATACGTGTTCCTCATTTCTTCAGAATACTCAGATTAACACACACAAGAAGACATACCTTCAACCTGTAGTTGACCTGAGTTTTAGATCCATGATATTCAAAAACAATTCCTCACATCTATGCGACCCTATGCATTGTATTCTCGTAGGCATCCACACTCTTCCTCACTGCATCCCATGGATGTACATTCTTTTCCTCCTAAAATTCGTGGATTTACTCAAATAAAAATTTTCTGAAACATCTTCTTTGTACTCTCGGTTCCTGCAAACTTCTTACTTCATTGGACTTCTCTAGCTATGACTCATTGCCTCATATCTCCAACCTGTATTCTCATAAGTGATTCACAAAAGTGATATTCAATTGACTCTTCTTTGTGTTTTAATGAGGATATCATGATGGCATGCAACTGACATGCAACTCATGATGACATGAAACTCACATGCAACTTGCTAACTTTTATTTATAATTATTTGACATGTAACTGACATGAAACTAACATGCAACTTGTTAGCTTTTGTTTACAACTACTTTAACTTCACTTGCAACCTGTTAATGTCATGTTCAAGGGTTGACATCAATGACAACCAGTCTTTCAACAATTCAATGACAATTAATCTTTCAACAATTAAACTTTCGACCATTAATTAATCTTTCAACAAGAGATGCACTAAATAAAACTATTGAGGCATGGAAAACTTATGTAAGGATATGGAGAAAATAAAGGGAAGAAGATTCATGAATCCAAGTGGATCACTCCCCTAGAGGACGAGATTCAAATGAGCAAGGATGGAATTTGAACTAGCAAGAGGAATAGACCCTAAGATAGGATAAAATGATAATACAATAGGGGAACCCAACATGCAAGAAAGGGAAATTATTGGTCGTCCATATGTACTAAACAAATTGGTTTCTCCCCTTCTTCATTTTTTATAAGTAAGAGGAATTTGATTATGGGGGGGGATTTTTTATTCTACAATTTTTTAAACTCCTTTATAAGATTAATGAAGGAGAAGCCATTGCTGGCTAAGCTATTTTGGATACAAACTTCAATTATGAAGCTTCTGATGTGTAGAAATTCTTCTACTAATTTACCGAGTTTTGGAATAGTGTTAGCATATGATTTTACAATGTAGACTTTTTCTCATGTATAAGAAATTTGTCTATTTTTTTTGTCTCGCAAATTGTTTGTCTATAGATATAAGCATAGTATTGTAATTGGTTTTTCATTTTAGACATTTCTGGCATGCATCTGATTATTTAAATTACTGCTTTTTTTCCCTAGTAACTTTCTTGCTAAAGATATAAAGCATTGAATATATCTAGTGCTATGGTTATCTCCTTGGTTAGTTTTTTTAGTTTATCCCATGTATTATTCTACATTTTGCATATTAGAGTAGTTTCATTTAAAAACAAAAAAGACCCTTAACGATGGACCAAGCCACGACTATTAGAAACACAGACTAGTAAAGTTTGTTAGGTCATCATCCAAATAGTTTCCATATTCCAAACAATGTAAGGTATAATTGGGACCTTTCATTGGGGAGAACCCCTATTGATTGCACACGACCATGAAACCCTGTCAACACTTTTGATTTCCATATCTCTAGAAATTATCGCCTTTTCTTATCTTAGTTCTTAATCTTTATTGTCTTTCTCCTTGTGGTTATTATTCCTAGTAGAAGTCCAAGAGTCCCCCAAAACCACTACCTCCTCATATTCTTGGTTGATGCTCGAATGTTTCCAACAAAACCCCTCTGTAACTTCCTCCTATAATGGACTTTTAGCATTACAATTCCTCTTTTAGGGTCACTTTGGCTAGCATAGATAACTTGTGGCATATTCCTATTTGTTGGGTTGTGTATTCTTATTTGTTGGGTCCTCTTTATCTACACATTCCACACCAACACATTCATTTTCCTTTGTTGTTGTGGAGTGTGGACGTTAGAGGGTGAGGTTTAAGTTCCCTCCAACTCCCTTTGACACCTTTGCATGGCTTAGGACTTGGATATGACGTGAAAAGTGTAGATATAGTATCCCATTTTACTCCTTTTTTCTCCTCTACATTGTAACAACCTTTGTATGCCTCAAGAATTAGACATTTTCAAACACTTTTCCATCAATTATCCAAGGCATAAAATAAGGGTTTTCAAGCACAAAATAGAAAGTTTCTAAGAACAATGATCAACTAGAGAATTAACTAGCTAGCCATAAAATCAAATCATTTCCCTATCAATGATACATTTCATATCCCACCTCCCCAATGGGAGGAATTTCATCCCCCAAAAAATATGGATGGAGAAGATCGAATCACATAGCATCCACCTATTTATCCAAGCTCGCTACTCTATTAGATATGAAGTTTTCTTGCTTCTATTATGTCTCGGGAATTCTTCCTATCTACCTTTGTTTTGTTGCTACTAGGGATATTTTGTTTCTTACTTTTTTGTGATTTGATAAGGTAAGATTGACCACCTTTGGCCAAGAGGTATTTTTTAAATTGTCAAACATCAATTCGCATGAATTAAGTGGTGCTACATCATACTCTACTTCAACAACAATACTGACAAACTTGATTTTACATCTTTTGGTGATTCTTAGAGAATATTTGTCTTGTAACCATCCCAACGAACATGGTTGTACTAGATTGTAAGAATCTAGAACAAGCTCATTAGATAAGGTTTTAGAAATGAATTTGAACTAAGAACCATTATTAAACAAAACATTTACCTTTTGATTCTTTACTTAAACTTTGATTTTGAATAGTGAGATTTTATCTCCACTTGGTGGTTGCAATGTGGTGTAGAGTATGGTTTCATCCACATCGAAGGTGTTATAAACCACTACTTGTTTGATAGATTTCATTCCTCCTTTCAAGGACTTGTACCATTTTGTACATAGTTCTAGATGAAGCTTGCAAGACTTCTCATATGTATTCTCATCTACATCATAGTGTTTTTAATAATTTTTTGGATCTTTCCCCCTTTGGGTTGTGGTTGTAACCTTCTTTCCTTTGTTTTTTAAGGTCTCTTCTTGGCCTTTTTTTGGTTTCCCTTTATTTAAGTACAACTCAATTTAGAGAGATTTCGTGTTTGCCTAGTTTATTCTTTTCATACTCATCAACTACAATTTCCTTTCAATATTATGAATAGGCCTCCAATATATTTCACTACTACCCTATTTTTTTCCAAAGAGATAGCCAACACAATGGATTGCTTCTATAATTTAGTTGTGTATTCTTATACATTTTTTCCTTATTCTTTTCAAAGATATTTACATTTCATGATTTTTTCCTCTTCATAGCATAGGGGATAAAACTTTGATTTCAACAGTTCCTTGAAGTTCTCTCATTTTGTTACCATGGGATTCTTTCCTAGACTTAAGGCATCTGAATTTCTCTCCCACCATAACAAATCATGTCCAAACAATTTTAATCAAGAAAAATAAATTATTTGGGTTTCTTTTATTTGATAAAGGTAAAACCAAGCCTCTAGCTATTTCAACCACCTACTGAGTTTCTCATCATTATATTTATAATCAACATATGTTTTTCAAGTTTTTGTTCAACCTTGAATGGATTATTTGAAGATGATCTAATAGATTCAATATGACTCGAATCATTAGGTTGTTCACCCTCTGGTTGTTTTGTACTTTTTCTTCTATATGAGCAATCCTTTCTTCATATCTCTGTTCATCCTCCATAGCTAATAGTTGTGTCACCATATTGATCAATACAATAAGTCTCTAGTCCATCCAAGTAAACTTGACTTTGGGGTCTTCCTTGGGTTGTTCCTAATTAGAAGTTCTCATCATTTTTAGATCTATTTCTCCAAGACCTTGCAATAATGGCTCTCCACTCTTCTGGTATCCATTGCATGTTTTTACTATATATTTTGTTCACCAATTGTTTTGTAAATTGGGCTCTGATACCAATACGATATGTAATCACAAGTCCTATGGCCAAGTCAGTTCACCATCACATACCTTAATGAATTTTGTAGAAACTAAATTGTTTTATCTTTGTTTTATATTGAAATATGCATTATTTATAATTATGTAATACTTGTACACTGCAATTTAAATGAAAAAATAAATATTAAATAAATCATACATAATAATAAGAAAAACATTTTACCTTTGAAATCCATTTGGGATAACTAACTAGAAATGACCTTTGTTTGGCTCTTTTCTTTATGCTAAAAAATTATCACAATTATGATTTATACACTCTTAGATAGAGATCGTGTCTATTCTTATTCCTTGTCTACGTTTTGTAGATTGAAAATCATCTCTAATATCATATTCATTTCATATGAGAAGATCATACAGTCCTTTTCATCCCCAAGATTCACATTCATAATGTTCAATCCATCTTCTTCCATGTCATCTCTAATTTCAATTTCTTCCCATCTAGAAATTCCCCACATTTCTTCTCTTCATTATTATTATTATTTATAGAATTCCTCTCATCGTTTCCTATTCCTCATGGAAGGCCAACGTTCCCTCAAACCACCACCTCCTCATATTCTTTGCATACACTTGGATGCTACTAGGAAAACTCCCACATAACCACCTCCTATAATGAATTTTTCTTTTATGATTCCTCTTTTAGGGTTACCTTTCCCAGCATGGATGCCATGTGGAATCTTCTTATTTGTTTGGTTGTATTCTTCTCGATATTCCATAGTCTTATTTCTCTTGGAGTTCCTTCTTTTTTTCTCTACAAGCCTTATCTTATTCCTTCCTTTTCTCATGTGGGGTGTAGAGGTTGGGGTTAAGATCATGTATTGTTTATAATTTTTAAACCTGTGAAGTAAATAAATGTATACAGATTCTAAGAAAAAAAAAGTAATCAATGGCTCACACATATAGTACACAACGATTTACGCTGGAAACCCTTAATCGAGAGAAAACTAGCCTTCCTTAGTGTCGCACCTCTCAACTCTTCGTTGTATTAATTTCACCATTTGCAACACAATATATACACAATATTTTAGGTATTCTACAACTACCAAAACCCTAATCCCTTAATCCAGGATTAATATAGAAAACTACTAAAAATAGAAAAAATGTTAAAATAACAAAAAACTGCCCAGATACGAACGCTCCACGTAACCAAGGGGATTTTCAAATAGTTTTGAAATTTTATGTTCCCCCACACACACATGCAAATAATATAACACCTACCCAACATTCTCCCACTTGTTGTTTTCTTTGCTTACAGAGGGTCACAGGATTACGTAATCAACAATCCAGGGCAGTAATGCCCATTGTTTCTCTACATCAAGAGAACTTCTTGGAGCTCATTGAATTTGTCAATGAATCTGCAACATTCTTCAAATTTTCTACCTTCTCTAGCAACACCTTCTTGTCTTCAACCATGTCTCTCACAAAGTGATATTGAACATCAATGTGCTTTTTCTTTGAATGATAAGTTAATTTCTTTGCCAGGAAGATTGCACTCTAATTGTCACAATATAACCTTACTACTTGTTTTACCAACCCAATACATGAACACAATATCTGTAACCATACTACTTGCTTTCATGCATGAGTGGCTGCCATGTATTCAACTTCTGTAGTTGAGAGTGCCACTACAACTTGTCATTTTCTCATCCAATTGTTTTCTCCTCCAAATAGGTTAAACACATACCCACTTGTAGATATTCTACGATCTGGATCTCAAGCCCAGTCTGCTTCAACAAACCCATTTATGTCCAACACTTTGTCCAATATTGGTCTTCCTTGGTAGAAAAATCCATATATAGAAGTGCCACACAAATACCTGCAAACCCTCTTTACTATTGTCCAATGATCCTTCCTTGCTTTTAACATATATCTTCTCAAAACTCCCACTACATGTGCAATGTCTGGTCTAGTACATACCATTGCATACATCAAACTGCCAACCACACTAGCATATGGAACATGGGACATGTCCTCTTCCTCTTTATGTGTCTTGGGACAATGATATACATATAACTTTACACTTACATGAATAGGAACCTTAACCGATTTATGTTTCTTCATATTAAACCTATGCAATATCATCTCAACATATTTTCTCTTATTCAACCAGTGTTTCTTGTTTGCATTATCTCTTTTAATCTCCATTACTAGAATGAAGTTAGCAACATTGAGATCCTTCATGTCAAATTTGGAGGATAGTTGTGATTTCACCTCCTTCATAACATCCATGTCATTTCCCACCAACAATATGTCATCGACATACAACACTACATAAATGAAGTGATTACCAACCTTCTTGGAATATACACAATGATCAACTCTGCCTCTCACAAATCCCATTCCAAGGATGTATGTTTCAAACTTTTGGTACCACATCCTAGGTGATTTCTTTAGACCATATAGTGACTTATTTTGCTTGTAGACTAGCTCTTTTTTTCCCTTCACTGCAAAGCCTTCTGGTTGCTTCATGTAGATTTATTCTTCCATATCCCCATGTAGGAATGTTGTCTTCACATCCATTTGTTCTATTTCAAAATCAAAAGCAGCAACAAAAGATAAAAGAAATATAATAGAAGTTAACTTGGCAATAGGAAAAAAAAATCACCAAAGTCAATTCCCTCTACCTGGGAATAACCTTTTTCTACTAACTGAGATTTTTGTTTCTTCACTTTGCCTTATGCATTAAAATTATTCTTAAACACCCATTTTCTACCAATGGCCTTTCTTCCAATTGGAAACTCAACTATATCCCATGCCTCATTCTTATCCAAGGCATCCATCTCTTCAACCATGGTCTTCTTCCAGAGTTTACTATCCTCTGAATTCATTGCTTCCCTGACAATTTTGGGATCATCATTAGTAATATATAAACAAAAATTAGCATGAAAAACAGGTGGACTATACCTTTTTGGTTTCCTTCTTTCCCTCGTTGATCTCCTAAATAATGGAGTATGAGGTTCATCTTCTTCTGATTCATCTTCTTCCGTTGGTTCATATTTTGCATAATCCAACTCAAACTCTATTTTCTCTGGTTCTTCTTGCCTTGGTAGGAATTCTTGTTTGGAAACATCTTTAACCTCTCTAAAAAGAACATCCCAACTATAAAAAGTCTTCTTAGTTTCTTGGTTCCAAAGATTATAACCTTTCATACCATCTTTATAACTAATACAAATACACTTTTCATCTTTATTATCCAACTTACTCCTATTTTCCTTTGGAACATGTACATAATCATCACAACCAAACACTCTAAGATGTTCAAGAGAGGGTTTCTTACCAATCCATACCTCATGCATAGTTTTTTTCCACCAACGCTGACGAGGGTGACCTATTTACCAGGTAACATGCAGTCCCCACTGCCTCTGCCTAGAATTTTTGTACTAACCTGGCACCATTGAGCTTGGTCCTTTATTTTTCCATCAACATCCTCTTCATCTTTTCTGCAACCCCATTCTGTTGAGGTGTTTATGGATTAGTATTTTACCTTACTATACCACACTTATTACAGAACTCTTTGAATTCATCCCCACAAAATTCTCCACCATTATCTATCCTCAACACCTTTATTTTCTTCTCTATCTTATTTTCTACTAGAGCCTTAAACTATTTGAATTTATCAAATACCTCAGATTTCTTCCTAAGAAAATAAATCCATGTGTTCCTTGAGAAATCATCTATGAATGAAACATAATACATAGATTTACCTAGAGATGGAATAGGAATAGGTCCAAACACATCAATGTGTATCAACTCTAAGATCCTCTTTGCTCTTGTAGCACCAAATGGAATCTTACTTGATTATATTTACCATATATGAAATGTTCGTAGAGATAAAAATCCAGGGTGCAATTAGACATACCTTCAACCATACATTTACCATGTAGTGTTCGAAGGCCTTTTTCTCCAATATGTACCACTATTTGATGCCATATCATGGTATTCTTTCCAGGGACAATATGGATCATTTCTTCTTTGTTTCTCTACTCTGGGACAAAAAAACTATTACACCCACCAGTATAAGTGCTTCCCAACAACTTGTACATAGTTCCACATCAATCTCCTCTCATCAACACCATTGCTCCTCTGACCATCTTGCAAGTTCCCTTTCCCAATAAAGTATCCATACCTGCATCATCCAACTTACTTATAGATATTAGGCTCCTAGCTATATCTAGGATGTGCATAGTTCCAGGGAGAGTTCTAATCCTTCCATCTTTCAAAAACAACTTAACCCTTCCACATCCTATGATTTTGGCTATCGAGTCATCTCCTAGGAAGACATCACCACCATCATACTTTTCATATTCACTGAACCACTCCCTGTGAGGAGTCATATGAAATGATGCGCCTGAGTCAATCAACCATACATCACAATTTGCATGTGTACATGTAGATGATAGGTAATCGTCACCTCCTTCTTATGTGGAGGTTTTCTCTTCTATGGAAGAGGAATCGTCAAATCCCTTTACTTTATCAACTTTCTTAGACCTGCAATCTTTCTTATAATGCCTAGATTTACCACATTTCCAACATTTCCTCAAAGTTTCTCCCCAGGATTTAGATCTACCTTTAGATTTAGACCCCCCCCTGAAGACTTATTTGTATCCCTATATTTGGGATGACCTCTTACAAATAAATCATATGTGCTATGACTATCCATGCTTTTCTACCTCATCTCTTCTGATAACAAGGATGAAATCACATCGTCATACTTAAATGCATATTGAGTAGTACTACCAATTGCTACAACCAGATTATCCTAGGGGTATGGAAAAGAACATAACAAAGTAATACACTTATCTTCTTCTAGAAGTGTAATATTAACATATCCAAGTTGACTTACCAGGGTGTTGAAGGCATTTAGATGCTAAGTCATAGAATCTCCATCTTCCATCCTAATATGATACAACTTATTTCAAAGAAACAACTTATTTACTAAGGACTTTGACTAATACAAATTCCCCAATTTTCCCATAGTTCCTTGGCTATATATTCTCTTGACACATTCAATAACACTGAATCATCCAAGCATAGTCAAATCGTACTCCTTTCTCTTCTATCCAGCTTTTCCCAATCTTCTTGCGACATACCCGTAGATTGAGTACTAGTAGTTTGTGTACCAGTAGTTTGTGTACTAGTAGTTTGTGTACCAATATAATATGTACCAGTAGTTCGTGTACCAAGATCCAAAATGATCCATTGTTCTTTGTCTACAAGAAGGTCCTTCATCTTGAGCTTCCATAGCTCAAAGTTTTTACTATTGAACTTCTCAATCTCAATTCTAGAATTGCTCATCATTCTCTTTCAACACATGAAACACCACTACAATGTTCCCACTAAACCCAGGTTTATCACAAACCCAAGATAAACTTCATCTATCAAGACCGAGTCAAACCCTCAGCAGCAAAGACATCCCCTTTGAAGCCGAAAACATGCTCTGATACTACATGTAAGTTTTAAACCTATGAAGTAAAGCAATGCATACATATTATAAGAAAACCATAAAATAATCAATGGCTTACACATATAGTACATAGAGATTTACGCTAGAAACCCTTAACCGGGAGAAAACCAACCTTCCTTGGTACTACACCTCTCAACTCTTCATTGTATTAATTTCACCATTCACAATACAATATATACACAATATTTTAGGTATTTTGTAGCTACCAAAACCCTAATCCCTTAATCCAGGAAAAATTTAGAAAACTACTAAAAATAGCAAAAAATGCCCGGAGCCAAACACTCCACATAACCAGGGGGGTCATCAAATGCAGACGTCAAATTCGATGCGCCCCCACACACACATGCAAAGAATATAACACCTACCCAACATTGTTTGTATCCTCCACATGGTCCACTCCTTTTCATTCCTTTTCCTTTGTCATTCTAAAATGTAGAGTGTGGAGGCTGAGGTTGAACTCCCCTTCAAATCCCTTTGATACCTTTGCATTGATTCATTCTCTAGATGGCTTAGGATTGAGATGTGGAGTACAAAGCACTAAGCTTTTCTCTCCTCTAACTCCTCTTTTATCCATTGCATTACAATAACCTCTATATGCCTCAATCCTTATCCATTTTCAAAGTCTTTTTGATAAATTGTCCAAGGAATTGAAATAAGGGTTTTTAGGCACAAAACAACAAGGCCCCTAGTCACAATAATCAACTACAAAATTGAATAGTTAACTATAAAAGAAAACCATTTCTATGTAAATGATCCATTTCAGATCAAATCCTAAAATTAAAAGCAATACACCCTATCTAATTCTCCTCATAGAGGTTAGGATTCCACCCATTGAGAGCGGGGATATGATTATGTACCTAATGTGCAAGCACGAGATAATCATTATGAAGGATAAGAGGCTTCCTAGCATTGCTTCGAATTCCACGAAAGTCTCACAATACTTAGAAGAAGGTGGCACAAATATGTTGATTCTTGGTTAAACCATTGGAGAATTGAGGGGGAGACAACTCTAAAAGTATTGATATCATCCATAGTACTATCACAACTAAATTTAAAGAGAAATTGTGGTGCAATGAAGAAAGAGAAAATAAGAGAAAGTTGAAGTACTATAAAGAGATCATTAACCCAACTTGAAAGGTAAAAAGTATCTTTCTACTATAGCTAGCTTGAAAAAGAAAATTAACATTCTTAAAATAAGAACAAGCATTCACAACCTTCAAAGTGAAATTCACAAAACTATGGGAAGAAATAATATATATAATTGTTGTGATACTAAGAAAGTGGATGATGAAAATTAATTTCAGAGCCTTCAAAGTGAAATTCACAAAACTATGGGAAGAAAGAATATATATAATATTTGTGATACTAAGAAAGTGAAGGATGAAAATTACTTCCTTCTAGAATTTCATCTCTATGCATAAGTTTGGCCTCAATTTCAAAATATTTGTAACACTACTTTCTTCATAACTTATTAACTCTTGAAAACCAAATTAATCTAGGAAAATTTATCTCCAATCCTTTTAAACATAGAAAGAAAATGTTAAAACATTTATCATTTAAATTTTTAACAATTTTCATCATCATTTATAAAAAAAAATTAATATTCAATATTTATAGTATGTAAAATAATTACAAATTTTCCATTTTAAATTTAATTAATTTAAATTTTATAAAACAAATATGATAGAAATGGATTATATTCTATTTGAAATAAAATGTTGCAATGCAAATAACCTAGATTCAAATGTGCCATATTGCTCACTCAATTTATTATTAGATTGCCATGTTACGAATATTCCTACCAACCAAACATTAGCATAATGAATGAAAATACAAACAATAAATAATATTATTTCTTAGTTGGTTATATTTGTTTTCTAATTATCATTAATTTGGGGTCAAATCAATCTCTTCATCAAACCTAGGTTTTACATTATTACATTATTTCAAATGGATTTTGCTTTTGCATTTGAAAAGAAAAAATACCTTATTTCACATGGATTTTGCTTTTGCATTTTAAAAGAAAAAAATACAATTTTTTTTATTATTTTTAAAATTATATTTTTTTTTAATTATCATTATTTTGGGAACCAAATCAATTTCTTCATCAAACCTCGGTTCCAGGATTTTAACCAAACTACCATATCCATCACAACAATTTCAATGGGGATGTGGTTTGCAAAATCTACCCTTCAAATGGATTTTGCACTCTAAAACAAACAGGAAAATACTTTGAATAGATTTCATAAACAAGGCAAAAGCCAATTTCAAAAGGAATTAAAGGAATTTAGTATGACTTATCTTGAATCTTGTACAACTTTGACACTTAAATCAAGATATATTAGATAAGATAGTTTTAATTTAAAAATATTCATATTAAATTTATTATGACTTTTAATATGGTACAACTTTGACACTTAAATCGAGATATTAGATAAAATAGTTTTAACTTAAAATGATTCATACTAAATTTAATATAAAAATTTATTAGGACTTATTTTGAATATTGTATAATTTTGAGAATTAAATCGGGATATCATATATAGTTTTAAAATAAAATGACTTGTATTATTTTGAATGTTGTACAACTTTGACACTTAAATGGAGATATTAGATGAAATAGTTTTAAAATAAAATGATTCATATTAAATCAAATAAGAAAAAATATAAATTTAATAACTAAAAAATATTAAATTTATTATGATTTATATTGAATATTATATAATTTTGACACTCAAATACAGATATTAGATAAGATGGTTTTAATTTAAAATGATTCTTATTAAATTTATTATAACTAATTTTGAAGGGTCTTGGCCAAACGTTTTACTTTTTTGGTTTTTTTTTGGCAGAAATTGATCGAGGATGTAAATTTGGACAAAATTTCTATTTTTTGTTTTTTAAATTGTTTTTCTGGATGCATAAATGGATTTGGCCACTCAAATCTGCAGATCCAACCATTCATCACCAGATTTCGGGCAAAATCAAATGGAACAATTAGTCAGAAAACCCCTAAAAAATAGAACATTTAAACTATTGCAATTTTGAATATTGTACAACTTTGACACTTAAATGGAATCATATTATTTTGAATGTTGTACAACTTAGATACTTAAAAGTGGAAATATTAGATGAGATAATTTTAAAATAAAATAACTCATATTAAATCTAGCAAGAAAGAGAAAATATAAATTTAATAACTAAAAAAGTAAACATTAAATTAAATTTATTATGATTTTTTTTTTTAACAACAAAAACTCTATAAACATGCATGTACATTTTCATGCTATACAATCTTCTCACTTCTTACAAGGGTTTTCACCCCTGTCTTGGATCACCAAGATATTCATGACAACAAGGTATAAACACAAAAAAGTAAATACATACTTATATATAAAACTATGGTCTCTCTGCCATAACCCCATACTGAGCATCATTGTCTAAGCCTGTGATGCTAGACACTTCTAAGTTTTGGGTTGTTAACCTGTTTCCTTAAGGAGAGGAGTCCGTGCTTTTAGCAAATCAGAAGCAGTTTTTATGGTCTTACTCTAGGACCCTAAATTTATTATGACTTATCTTGAATATTATACAATTTTAAATCTAGATATTAGATAAGTTAGTTTTAAAATAAAATGACTCATATTAAATTTAGCAATAAGTACAAAATATAAATTTAGACTAATCACTATTTTTTGTTGTTCAAAATTTATTTATGAATGCAGAAATGGATTCAACACGCTGAAAATCTGATTATATAATCACTCAAATCTACTAATCCAACAATTTCTCACCAGATTTCGGACAAATATCCCGTGATCTTTCTCACCAGATTTCGGACAAATATCCCGTGATCTTTCTCACCAGATTTCGGACAAATATTCTCGCATAGGCATTGGAAGTTCTCTCTTTTGGGTTTTTTGACCAAATCTGGACAAAATCCCTATTTTCTGTTATTTAAATTGCATTTCTGAATGCATAAATAGTTTCAGCCTGCTGAAAAACCCCCGAGACACTTGGATTATACAAACTTAGCCACTCAAATCTGCAGATCCAACCACTCATCACTCTGTGAAGATTTTGGACAAACTCAAACAGAAAAAGTCACCCAAAAAACTTCCAAAAAAAGTAGACCGTTTAACTTAATGCAGAAAATATAAATTTAATAACTAAAAAGAAAACACTCAGTTTAAGTATAATAGCAAAAGTTTAACACTTCGATTTGATGGATCTGCACCAAATTCACAACATTTAGATAAATTAAAAAAACCTTGAAAATTCCCGAGTCAAGAGAAACAATAACGATATCAAAATATTTTATGAGCAACATAACTCACTTATGTCTAAACATGGAACCAATCTGCATCTCTCTCGAATGCTGGAAACGTGGACAGACTCAATGAAAGGGATTGAAAATTAAATATTTTACTCTTGAAGATTGAAGACAACAAACTTAGTAGAAACCCAAGATTGAAAAAGACAAATCCAAAGCCAAGATTTTCTTTGCAAAAATACAATCCATTGGGATTTAAAAAAAAAACAACAACCATGATCTCCATGAACTTGAACGCTGAATTGAGCTCTGAAATGTAACGTGTAGATGCAAGCACGCTATAATACAAGAGTTGGATTACGCTGAGATGCTCCAGAAGTAACTGAATTGTGGATGTGATATCACGAAAGGAGTCACAGTCAGTGTGTTTAAATTAGACTTTATTCACCAACAGTACTCTGACATACCAATGAAAACAAAAAGACAGCATTGATATGTTTTTACAGCACGTCATGATTATGCTTTGCAATGCCTTGGAGCAAAGGATTCGTACGTATGCAACCCCACTGTTCCATGTTTACTTGGACAACGCGTCTCTGTAAATCTCATCTTATAGAAGGAACGGAGTAGAACCAAGAAATTTCAGGAATGCAATCTGTGTTTGGTTTATACTACACTGAGATATGGATTCTTACCAGGGTTGTTATAAAATCGTTCCTTCGCCTACTCCATCAAGCCATGAAGCAAAGAGACAGTGGAGAAAGAGTACAGCCCTTCTTGCTGTGATTTGTTCCACCATTCTTCTCGTTGCTGTAATTTATGTGGGCATTCAATTGAAAAACACCCATGATGGAAAAAATGGGCGTAATTCGATTCGATCCTTAGATCTCATCGAAAGTGTCTGCAACGCAACTCTCTATTACGACCTCTGTATTTCGTCTTTGTCGTCCTGTCCGGGCTCTTTGGAGGCAAACATGAGCGAGCTTGCAAGAATCGCAGTCGAGGTTAGCCTTGATGAGGCCATCAGGGTTACCGATTTTGTCGTGGAGCTGAACAAATCAGCAGACGACCAGAGCCGCGAGGCCTTTGAGGATTGCGCGGGACTCTTGGATAATACGGTGGATCAGCTTAACTCTTCGGTTTCGGTGTTGGCAGAGCAAGATTGGAAGCAGGGGATGGACGATTTGAAGACATGGCTCAGCGCGGCGCTCACTAATCCGTCCACCTGCGTGGAAGATTTTGAAGATGCGGTTGTGATAATGGATGAGAGCATGAAGCAAAAGATAGAAAATCTTACAGAATTGGTGAGCAATGATCTTGCTATTGTCAACTTTGTTTGCGCCTCAGAGGAAAACTGTCCCTAAAACTCCTTTGATTAATCCATCTTGATCCATGGCAGCCATTGTTAATATTGAAATTCAGCTGTATTCTGTTCCTTCCTCTACATCCTGTTCTTCCCATACCCCTTTAACACATGACTTTTCCCAATTTCTCTGTAGATTTTGTGATACATATTTCCATTCTCATTTGTTCTTTAAAATGGTGTTTAAGCAATTTACATATTTACATGGCTCTGTTCTATGTAGTCAAAATCACTTTCATATGCTATTTATTCACATTATATATTTATAATAAAGGCTAACGTCTTGTCTATTGTTTTAAGTTTTCGTTTTAAGTTTTAGTTTTTCTCTTCTGGATTGGGAAACATAAATCGACAAGAAATCACAACTTTATGTTATTTAAATTGCATTTGTGAATGCAGAAATGGATTCAGTTTGTTGAAAAAAATTTGGAACACTCAAATGACACACTTTTAACTACTCAAACATGCATATCCAACAATATTTCACACGGCTAATATACCCAGAAAAGATACCCAAAAAAGACAAAAACATAGCACATTTAGACTATGGCTATAATACATATGCCTTGAAATTATTGTCAATAACATCTAATTTAACATGGACAATAACATCTAATTTAACATCCTTGAAAGAAAACATCATTATCATTAGTGAATGACCTCTCTTTTAACATCCTTAAAATCCATGACATTGTTGTAGAGTTAAATAAGACATCATTATCATTAGTGAATGACCTCTCTTTTAACATCCTTAAAATTCATGACATTGCTCTAGAGTTAAATTCTTACCTTTTGTTTTATTCAACATGCTTGGTTTTTTCATTGATGGAATTCATATCTAATTAAAATTTTACCTTTCATTTATGTTACATGTTTGTTTTTCATTGTCATAAGAGATCATGATTAATAAAGTATTAATTATAATTAATAGAATAGTAAAGAGTGTTAGGAAATGAGGAACACTTCAACACTAAATCTAGCAAAACAGAAGAATAATTTAATCAAGAACGTAAATGAGAAAGTAATCACACAGTACACAAAGATTTTACCTTGGAAACCCAAACCGAAAAAAAACAACATTCATTTAAGTGTTCTGCTCTCTTATTGTCTTATTCAATTTGAATAAAAGGTTACATGTATAACCTTGGTCCACACCTAAGACACAATCGACATCATACCCTCTTTCCTACGCAAGAAAAACATTGTAGCCAATTCGGCTTACATCTACATGACCAACAACCTACAATTTATTAATTTGCATATTTTTGCATTAGCCTTTACGGCCTTACAACACACCTCTTAATTATAAGCTTTACAATAGGAAAAACCCTAAATACTTGGTGCCCAAAAATAGTTACATATCCATGTAGATCATTGGCTACAAATCTCGCAAATCTCGGGATTTTGTTACAGTCGACTCCAAGTCGTATTATCAGTCGATTACCAAACGACCTTCATTCAGTCTTCAGTTGGTCGCCACACGTCTGCTTGTCAACCTCTTGTTGACTGACCTCTTCGACTTGTTGTCGATGTCTTTACCATGTCGAACTTCCTCAACCTTCGACTTCGACTTTACCCGGTCGACTCACCTCGAGCTCTGACTTGATGTCGATCCACCTCGACTTTGATCGTCAGTCGATTCACCTCGGCTAGACTTTCATTACAAAGAATATAACAACCCAACATTCTCTCACTTGTTGTCTTCTTTGCTGAAATAAGAGATTCTTGAACTTTTGTTCATAGACCCAGGGAAACAATGCCCATTGCCTCTCTACACCATGAGAACTTCACAACACTCACAAACTTGGTCAATGAGTCTTTGTTAGGGACCTAACCTCTCATGTACGTAGAATAATATATTTCCATGTAATAAAGGTCAATATTAATAAGGCCTAACAATAAGGAAGAATAAGTCCAATGTAAGAAGACCTGATAAAAGCTTTCGCTTCTAGAAGGATCTTCCTCTAGATGGTTCTTTTGATAGACATATTTAGTATAGATACAAGTCAAGGGTATGAGAACTTTTGTCTTGGACATTATTTTAATAGAGCTCTGCTCTGCTGGAGGTTGCCCCCTCGAAGAGGCAAGTGAACATTGCTCTCAATAATAAAAGTGTTCTTTCTAGTGTTATTCTGGTATCATTTTGGTATTATTGTGGTGTTGTTCTAGTTATATTGTTTTTCATTTTCCATTTCTAGATATTTATTTATGTTCTGCATAACTTTTTTATCTGAAATATCACAAGTGGTATTTGAGCACCTTCCTTGGCAGAAAATTGTGGGTTAATTTTTTTCAAGGTAGAGACGTATTCTGACGTCTTTAAGCTATAGAGATTTGTCGTTACGCGCATAAACCCACAGTCGGGGATTCATACACACAGGAAATACAACAGGTACTTAAGCACACATATGTTGGCCATCCTTGTAACCCCTGTTGGTACCCCTTCGAGTGGTAGCACATTAGACAACACTTGTATACAGATCAGCCTAGATCTCCTAAAGCCCTCCATAGATAAACTGATCGGTCGCCTTACTGTTATAGTGACACCGAGAACAACACTCGGGAAGATACTTTCTATTACCTGGGTAGTCGAGTAGTCAGGTAGTACGGCTAAGGGCACGGTCTAGCCTCCTTAGTTAGTGCCGTGATATATTGGACTGAGTACTATTGTCGCACAACTATGTCTCCTGCATTCGAGTTCTCCTGACTGGGTTCTCCTATTCGGTTCTCGTTTCATAGGCTGTAAATATTCCATGTAGCTTTTCCATGCTCAATGTATCGAGATATTCGCTTTCTTCTAGGGATGATATTTTAGGATTAAGTCTCATAGCAAGAGACCTCAATACCTTTTGAACAACTATTGAGTCATCAACTTCTACTCCAAATCCTTTAACAGTGTTAACTATTTCCTCAACTCACAGAAGGTAGGATGCAATGTCTTCATATTCCTTCATCTTCAATTGTTCAAACTTAGCTCTTAAAATTTGAATCTTATCTCCCTTTACCACTGCATCTCCTTCATAAAAATTTTGGAGTTTATCCCAAAGATCCTTTGCACTGTCACAATGCATAACTTTGACAAATACTTAATCAACTAAACTACTTAGAATAATACCTTTATCATTTGAGTTTTTTCCGTTGATTTTATTTCCATCTCTGTCGGTTGGGGGAGTGGCTGGTGTTGTATACCCATCTACTACTAATTGTCAAACATCAAATCCATGAGCTTGTAAAAAGGTTTTCATCCTTTTATTCTAGATGGTATAGTTCTTACTGTCAAACATTGGTGCTCCAATCTTAGCATATTCCATGATCTCCTTCCAGTGGTTAGATTTTTTCCTGGGGATGAAAGAAGGTTGTTGGTGCATGTGTCCTAACTTTCATGCCCTCAACAAACTCACCATTAAAGAAAAAATTTCCATCCTTGTCATTGATGACCTCTTGGATGAATTGAGTGGCGCCCAGTTCTTTACTAAACTTGATCTTCGTTCTGGCTACCACCAAATCCATATGAAAGAGGAAGACATTCCTAACACTGCATTTATAACTCATGAGGGCCACTATGAGTTTTTTTTCATGCCCTTTGGCCTGTGTAATTCTCCCTCCACTTTCCAAATCCTCATGAATCATGTCTTTCGTCCTTTTCTCCATAATTTTGTCTTAGTTTTCTTTGATGATATCCTCATCTATAGTAAAACCTGGAAATCTCATCTTTCTCATGTGGATCGAGTTCTCCATCTACTCTCTCAGCACCAACTTTTCCTCAAACAATCTAAATGTTCTTTTGGTGCCTCAGAATTCGAGTACTTGGGTCATCTTATTGGCAAGGCCGGCGACAGGTGGATCCTAAAAAGATTGAAGCTATACAAAATTTGTCTCACCCAAAGACTCTCAAAAGATTGAAGCTATACAAGATCAGTCTCACCCAAAGACTCTCAAAATATTGCGTGGATTTATGGGTTTAACAGGTTATTATCGCAAGTTTGTTAATAATTATGGAAAGATTGTGACACCTCTCACTGCACTCCTTAAAAAGAATTAGTTCACTTGGACTCCAGCAGCCGCTCAGGTTTTTCAAACCTTGAAGATGGCCATGTGCACCACTCCAGACCTGGCCCTTCCTGATTTCACAAAGACCTTTGTCCTCGAATGCGATGCGTCTGGGAAAGGAATTGGTATTGTCCTTATGCAAGAGAGTCAGCCTTTGGCCTTTACCAACAAACAACTGTCCAAGTGAAATTTGGGCAAATCAATCTATGAAAAGGAAATGTTGGCTATTTTGCATGTCGTGGATCTTTGGCGCCATTATCTACTGGGGAAACGCTTCCAAATTAAGATAGATCATCAAAGCCTCAAGTATTTTCTGGAACAATTTCTTTCCTCCCTAGAGCAACACAAATGGGTGACTAAGCTCTTTGGATATGATTATGAGATCATTCACAAAAAAGGCAAAGACAATGTGGTTGTTGATGCACTTTCCAGAAAATATGAAGATGAAGGGTCCCTTTTTTCTCTCTCCTTCATTGTACCTGATTGACTCCAAGATGTTCACCAGGAATGGCTACACGATCCCAAAAGTTCACATCTGATACAAAAATTGCAGTCCAATTCTCCAGTTTCCCCAAGGTACTCTTGGCTCACTGATGAGCTTCGATACAAAGGCCGTTTGTATTTAAGTAAATAGTTAAAACTTAAATCCACGATACTTTCTGAGCTTCATGCTACACCCACAGTTGGGCACTCCGGGTTTACCAAAACTTATGACCGGGTCAAACGTTATTTTTCTTGGATGGTATGAACAATACGTTCATAATTTTGTGGCTAAATGTGATGTGTGTCAACGCAACAAGGGAGAAACAATCAAATCTCCTGGCACACTACAACCGCTTCCAATTCCACCTGCTATTTTGCATGATATCTCTATGGATTTTATTGTAGGCTTACCTAAATCGGGCAATAAATCAGTCATCATGATGGTAGTTGATCGTCTTGCCAAGTATGCTCATTTTTGTACTCTTCAACACCCATTTACAACATCCACTATGGCTCAATTTTTCATGGATCGGGTCTTCAAGCTTCATGGCATGTCACATTCTATTGTTTCTAATCATGACCCAACTTTCACCAACAATTTTTGGCAATAACTGTTCAAGCTACAAGGTACCCAATTGCATATCAGCACAACTTATCATCCCCAGATTGATGGTCAAATTGAAATTGTCAACAAGTGTTTGGAAACATATTTGAGGTGTTTTGCATCGAAAATGAAAAATCAGTGGACTCAATGGTGGTACAACACTTCATACCATATAGCTACCCACATGACTCCTTTTGAAGCGGTATATGGACAAAATCCACCTTTAGTTATCCATCCAGTTGTCTCGAAGGTCCAGGCGTTTGACCAAACGCATACAGTTCAAGAGGCTATTCTTTGTACCCTCGAAGATAATTTGGTCATGGCCCAGAATCACATGAAGAAACAAGTAGATCAAGGTTGCTCTGAACGTCAATTTGCAGAAGGGGATCATGTGTTTCTTCAACTACAACCTTACAAGAGAAATTCCCTCAAGGCTGACCATTGTCAGAAACTGGGGCCCAAATTTCATGGTCCTTATACCGTTCTCAAGCATGTGGGACAAGTGGCCTATTAGTTAACTTTTCCCAGTCATTCTAAGCTCTTTCATTTTTCCTTCTTAAAGAAGGTGATTGGAACTAAGTGCCAAACTCAAACCAACCTTCCCGAGTTGGATGAAGAAGGCTCTATTTGGATACAACCACAAGTAGTTTTGGGCCAGGGTGAGCATCGTCTGGGTCAACGAACCATCAAGGAAGTGTTAGTCTAGTGGAAAGATACAACTCCAACAGATGCCACTTGGGAACCAACTACTATTCTGCAACAATTTCCTCATCTCAAGCCTTGAGGATTAGGTTGTTTTTAAGGGGGAGGACATATTAGGGACCTAACCCCTCACGTAGGTAGGATAATATATTTCCATGTAATAAAGGTCAATATTAATAAGGCCTAGAAATAAGGAAGAATAAGTCCAATGTAAGAAGACCTAATAAAAGCTTCCACTTCTAGAAGGATCTTCTTCTAGATGATTCTTTTGATAGACATATTTAGTATAAATAGGAGTCGAGGGTATGTGAACTTTTGTCTTGGATATTATTGTAATAGAGATCTTCTCTACTGGAGGTTTCCCCCTCGAAGAGGCAAGTGAACATTGCTCTCAGTAATCAAAGTTCTCTTTCTAGTGTTATTTTGGTATCATTTTGGTATTATTGTGGTGTTGTTCTGGTTATATTGTTGTTCATCTTCCATTTATAGCTATTTATTTATGTTCTGCATACTTTTTTATATCTGGAATATCACGGTCTTCTATGTTTTCCAATGTGTCTACTTTCTCCAGTAGCACCTTGTTACTTTCCACCATATCTCTTATGAAATGGTATTATACATCAATTTTCTTAGTCTTTGAATAATAAACAAGTTTCTTTGCCAGAAATATTGCGCTTTGAATGTCACAACTTACCTTCATAGCTCTCTGCTCAAACCCAATTCCTGAACACAACCTTTGCATCCATACCACTTCTTTTCTTCCATGAGTGACCGCCATGTATTCAAATTCTTTTGTTGAAAAGGATGTGACCACATGTCTCTTACTCATCCAACTTATTTCTCCACCAAACATCTTGAATACATATATGTTGGTCGACCTCCGTCGATCCAGAGCTCCATCCCAGTTGGCGACGAAATATCCATGTACATCTAACTTACCATTGTCACCTCCAGGTCTTCCTTGGTAGAATATAGCATAGTCCTTCGTGCCACATAAATACTTGAATACTCTTTTGACAACAGTCCAGTGCTCCTTTCTAGGTGTCGACATGTACCTGCTCAACACTCCCACTACATGGGAAATGTCTTGTCGAGTGCAAAAAATCGCATACATTAGACTCCCAACAACACTTTCATAGGGAACACATGCCATGCCATCTATTTCTTCTTGTGTCCTTGGAAACTATTCAACAGTTAGCCTTTCTCCCACAATAATTGGCACCTTCACTAGTTTGCAATCCTGCATGTTGAATCGTTTCAAAACTATTTCAATATACTTCTTCTGATTCAACTAGATCTTTCTAGTGGCTTGATCTCTCTTAATATCCATTCCCAAAATGAAGTTAGCTGCACCGATATCCTTCATGTCGAATTTGGAGGATAGCTACTTCTTCACCTCCTTTATTGCGTCCATGTTGTTTCAAATCAACAACATGTCATCAGCATACAAAGATACATATATAAAACTCCCACATTATTCCTTGGAATATATGCAGTGATCATTTTTACTTCTCACAAATCCCAAACTAAGGATGTATGTGTCGAACTTCTGGTACCACATCCTTGGCGATTGCTTTAGACCGTAGAGGGATATTTTCAATTTGCACACCAACTCTTGCTTTCCCTTTACTACAAATATTTCAGGATGTTTCATGTATATTTATTCTTCCAGGTCCTCATGTAGGCATTTTTTCTTCACATCCATCTATTCTATTTCTAGATCGAATGTTGTATCCAGATACATTAGTACTCTAATGGAAATTATTTTTTCAACAGGGGAAAAAAATCACCGAAGTCGACTCCCTCGACATGGGAATAACCTTTCTCTACCAATTGAGCTTTGAACTTCTTGACTTGTCCTGCAACATTCATATTCTTCTTGAATACCCATTTGCTACCGACATGATTTCTTCCACTAAGTAACTTGAATAAATCCAATGTCTCATTCTTGTGAAAGGATTCCATCTCTTTGACTATGGCATCCTTCTAGAGTTTACCCTTTGTTGAGTCGACTACCTCACCAACCGACTTGGGCTCATCGTCAATGGAAGTTAGCACGAATGAGAAACAAAATTCAGGTGGAATATACCTTTTGATTAGTTTTCTTATTCTTTTTTACTTCCTTATCACCAGAGTCTATTGTTCCACCTCTTCCTCAGATTCAGTCGACTCATCTGAATCATCTTCTTCATTCCTCAGTTCAAACCGCATCGTCTCCGGATTATTCTCGGTATGAACAAATTCTTCAAGCTCAGACTTACCTATGAATTCTCTGAAGACCACATCTCGACTATACACTATTCTCATTGATGCAGGATCTCAGAGCTTATATCCTTTCATTCCTTATTTATATTCAATGAGAATACATTTGACTTCCTTCTTGTCCATCTTGCTCATATTTTCCTTGGGAACATGCACAAATGAATCACAACCAAATACTTTGAGATGTGTGACTGAAGGCTTCTTACCAACCATACCTCATGTAGAGTCGTTTCAACTAGCGTCGACAAAGGAGACATAGTCACAAGATATCTTGCAGTGTCAACTGCCTCTACCTATAATTCTTGTGTGATCCCAGCACCACTGAGCATGCTCCTTGCCATATCCATCAACGTTCTGTTCATTCTCTTGGCAACTCCATTTTGTTGTGGGGTAGATGGTATGGTGTTTTGGTGTGCTATGACACACTGCTTACAGAACTGATCAAATTATTTTCCACATAATTCACCACCATTGTCAGTTCTCATCACCTTATTCTTCTTATCTGTCTAGTTTTCTACAAGAGCTTTAAACTCTTAAAGTTTCTCGAAAACCTCTTATTTCTTTCTTAGGAAATATATCCATGTCTTCCTGGAAAAATCATCTATGAAGGAGACATAATACAGGGATCCACCAAGTGAAGGCACTATAACCGGGCCAAACACATCACTATGAACTAGTTTTAGAATCCCATTTTCCCTTGTCACTCCAGATGGGAACCTCACTTGACTGTTTTCCATATATGCAATGTTCACAAAATTCGAACTCTGAACCACATTTAGGAAACCCTTCAACCATACCTTTGTTGTGCATAGCTCGAATTCATTTTTCTGAGATGTGTCCCATCCTCTCATGCCATAGCTTGGTCGAGTCAATTTTATTATGTCTTGTCGATTCAGTTTGTACCAACTTAGCCCGAGTTGGGTCGAGTTGAGTTGATGTCGAGTCAAATTCAGGAGAAATGATGTTGTTTCATCCAGTAGAGTCGACATTCCCTAATAAATTGTATAGGTTTCTAATCCGAACTCATTTCATTAAGACCATCACACCTCTGACCATCTTTCATGAATACTTCTAAAATAGAGTGTGTACCCCAACATCACTCATTTACTGGCATATATCATATTTCTTTCCAAACCTGGAATATGTAGCAAACCTGGAAGGGTTATTTTCCTCCCATCCTACAATATCAGTCAAAATCTTCCTTGTCCGACAATTTTGGTTGTCGAGTCATCCCCCAAGAACACATCACCTCTATCATATTGTTCATACTCACAGATTCATTCTCTTTGTAGTGTCATATGATATGATGCTCCTGAGTCGATCAACTAAACAAATTGATCCGACTGTGTACTGGTTGACTCCAGGTACACATCACCTCCTTTATTCAGAGTTATCTTTCTCTCAGTCGACTGCTTCTCGTCAGAACCCGTACTGAATTCCATCACCCTCGACTTACAGTTCTTTTTGTATATCCCAACTTTACTACATTTCCATCATCTTCTTGTCAAATGAACCGGGGATTTTGATCTACCCTTCGACTTAGACTTTCTATTGGAGAATTTTCCTTTATCTCTTTCAACTGATCGACCTCTCACCACTAAAGAATCTTTGGTTGATCCTTCTATGTTCTTTCTTCTCATTTCTTCTAACAACAGAGAATCAACCATGTCTTCTATTGCTAGTGTAGTTGTATTACTCCCTATAACGAGAACTAAGATATCCTAGGAGTCTGGAAAAGAACATATGTAACGACCCTGCTTAAATAGATGTATAGTATTATTAATTATAATTAATTTAATGATCTAACTATCCTAAAAGTTAGCTAAACAATAATTATTTCTTAAATAAAATTAACTAATTAATTATTATTAATTACTTGTTCATGACTGTCAAGGATTAATTAATTATTAATTGACTCATTAATTCATTAAGTAAAGAATTAAAGGGATTAATAAATTATATTGTTTAAATTAAAAAAGGTTACATATACGGAAGGGATAAGGGGCATTAATAAACGGATAGGGTACATTAAATAATTTGATAAGGGGAATTAACTATGAAAGGATAAGATAATTAATAAATGGATAAGGAAAGTAATGAAGGAGGGGGAAGTCGGTGAAGGGGAAATATGAAGGGAGGAGGTTTACGAAGGAGGGGATTCTACAGGAAATTTGATTTTTTTGGGGGGCCCTCTTGGATTTGCAGAGAGGAGAGTTGAGTTCTGTGGTCGGGAGGATTAGTACAGGGGGCACCGGTTTGTTGGGGGTTTTGGGCACGGGGGCCAGGATATCCATATGGTATCCTGGAGCTAGGTAGTTGTCCTAGTTGGTAGGGTGGAAACTCGGTTTTGGGCAGAGTCGGTCCGTGGCTTCAAGCTAGGCAAGGCAGCAGCAGGAACAACAAGGCAAGCAGAGGGTTAGCATCAGAACAAGGTATTTTAAAATTATGTATTTGTGTATTTTTGTTATAAAATTAATATTCGTTGTTAAATTTAACTTGCGTATGTGCTAAAATACAAAGGAATTATTGAATTTTCCTGAAATCAAGTAGCAGTTACTGTTTTGTTTGTAGATTTAATTTATGTAAATTTATATGGCCACTACAAATGGTATCAGAGCTCTGGTTCAAAATCTGGAACCAAGGGCCTACCTACCTACCTACCTACCTACCTACCTACCATGTAAGCCAAGTAACATTGAAACCTTAAGAAAACCCTGAATATAAAAGAAGGAGAAATATGTAAGAAATTCCCCATAGTGTCAAGTCTCTCTCCACTTATTCAAGTCACCTTCACACCTATAAGGGTCTTGACCTCCTGCAAGAAGTAAGAAGTACAAAGACTAAAGAGTATTAGGTTCAAAAAAAATCTTAAATATGAAAGAATATAGAAATGCCCACAAGTGAAAATTAGCCAAAATATCTCAACATATATATATATATATATATATATATTTGATTCATCAAACCAGAAAATTAGAAATGTGTACAATATATTATAATGGAAAAGAGTAGAATAAAATTGACAAAGTAAGAGATGTACCGTAAAAACAAAATTATAACCAATCTCAAGAACAGTCCTCAGAAAATCGATTCTCCTCCACATCATCTTCAAATAGTCATCAGTCATGAAAAACCTTTCTCCAGAAAAATCAATTCCTTCAGTTTTGAGCATAACGCAGTGAACATGAGTGGACAGGCATTGATCATATGCCATTTGATCCAATGCCACGATTACCAAAGCTTTACAAAACTGTCAGAAACACAGGCTGTGAGCTATCGTCTAAGGATCTCAGTAATGGGAAGCTTTAGTGTGTATTTTACAAGAACAAACACACTTTAGTGTAAATTTGATCTCAATATCTATCATATTTATATATCATAGTTGCAACATGTATAACAAAATTTTGTTTCACCTTAGAGATAGGACAAACTCAAAAATTAAGCATTTCTCAACATTGCCACATTCAAGCATTTTTCACCAAGAGCACATTCTACATTGCCACGAGCTATATATGCACCATGCAGTGGAGCAGATCAATTCGAATATCCTATTCAAATTTCCTGATCATTGCAAGATCATTAAGCATTTTCTCAATCCTTTCATCATCACATGCACGTCCCTTTGTCTGTAGCATAAAACAAAAGTTGTCACTTAGAAACAATAACCAGTAGCATTAGAACTGCTAAGAAACTGTATAATATACATTTTGTCCCTTCAAACATATAAAGGAAAAGAGAAATGAAGCGACTATGCAAATTTCATGAGTTAATAGGATTCACAATTCAGAAATAATAAACATCCTTTTGATCATAAAGAACAGGTAACTTTGGGCTTACCTTAAGGGATGGAACCATAGCTTTGGCCTCCTCTACAGTTTCAGGACAAATATTTCCAATCACACAGAGTTGTAATGGGCAACAGTATTTAGATTCAGTAAGATAGAACTCTTCTAAAACTACTGCATTTGAACCACAATTAGATAGGCATTGCCTGAGTAAAGGATTCCATACCTCTTTTCCAAAACTCTAGTCTACACAATAGTTGATTGACTATTGAATTTAAAAGGAAGCAAATTTTAAACACAAGTTATAACTTATAACCCTTTTCAGAACATTAATCCCGAGAATTGACATAAAGGATACTCTCTAACTTGTTTCACGGCATCTGGATTTTTGTATCTACTGAACTGCTTCACGTACTGCAAAAAAAAAAAATCTCTTTATTGAGCAGCGTGTCGTACATCTACATGTGACAGAGAATATGTCCCAAACTCACTCAAGTTACAGGTAGTGTCGTGTTGCGTTGCTAGTCATTTTGGAGAAGCAACTCAACTTCTTTCTGGACACGGACTGGAACAGGGCAGTCCACATGCTTTTGGTGACGGATCGCACCTTCTTCATTCTCCGCGATGGGGCCGACGACTGAGTAGTCGCTTAGGTGATGGTCGTGGCTTTGGTGATGCATCCCGACTTCATGCGTCTGAATGGCGACGGGGTCGTCAATCTGGTGATGCTCATCACATTGGTGAGAACATGGATGCCTGGAAAGCAGAGATAGATTTGAGACCTGGACTTTGCCAGCTCAAAAAAATATATATATCATTTCAGGGAACAATATCTCCAGGAGAGAGAAGGAGAAACCTATTCGATATTCCCACCTAGCTCATGGTTGGATCCATGCAAAGGATCTTTGAATGGAATACATTAAACGCATACCTTATGATGAACAGATCTACAGGCACCGCAACCAGGAGCGTAGAAATCTACAACAACAAGTTTGTCTCCGGCAGTTAGAAGAGAATCAACCAATTCCCGGGTTGAATGAACTTCAACCATATTTGGTGTCGTTCCTTTTTCCCACCATCTTGATAGGTGAGGCATACATGTATGTGCTTCAAAAACCTGCAACGAAAACGTTTTGAGTTCTCTGACTCTCCTTTGCACCTGAGATGTCTTGGGCTCCCAAGGGTTGAAAAAAAGAACCATGTAACTGGCTATTGGAAAATGAATTAGCCGGTCTCGGGCACAAACTAATGGAATTAGAGGAGGAACCCACGGGAGGAGCCGCGAGCTGCACAAACAAAAAGCAATTTTTTTTTTGTACTAATAAACAGTTCTCACCCTCAGACAGACAAGCCAAATCTCTTTAAACATTTAGAGCATCTCGCGGATAGAAAGTGTACCTGCGAATTGTTTCAATAATGCTTGTTTTGTCTGTAATACCATATATTAGCTTCATTATCACTGCAATAATCCTTAGTAACCTCAAATATAGTTATTGAACTCGTTGCCCAAAATAAAAATAAAAAAAATCAAATCATTAACATGAAAATCAACCAGATGGAATGGAAATGATTTGCCAAGAGATAGGTGAACCTCATGCATAATACACCACACCAGGTTGTTCTTAGACTAGACATTTCATCTATGTTGATATTTAGACAATAATAATTAGACAAAATGAACATTAAGGTGTATTCCCATAACTAGTCTAAATGTTGGGCTAGTTGAAGTAGTTAAAGCTTCATGCAAGGGGCCATGCGAACGGCCACCCAAAACAAAGAAAAAAAAAAAAAAACCTGGAAATACAAGTCTGCGAGCTCAATGAAAAACAACACACATAACACAAGCCAACGACCAATGCCAGAAATCAAACACCTGACAAACGAGGAGGAGAAGCCATGAGAGAAAGCCATGGCGGTCGACCAAGTAACCAGAGACCTCGCAAGAAGAGACGAAGAGGAAAAGAGGAATTAGGGTTATGACGAAAAGGTTAGGGTTAAGATAGGGGAGGGGCGCTTGAGGAAGAAAGGCGGGCACGTGGAATCCATGCGTGCCCACACTTGTTTTAAATTATTTTGATTTTCTTCTATTATTTATTAAAAAAAAAAAAAACTTCTATAAATTGTGTGTGTTCGTTTAAATTTTTATTTTAGTGTAAAGATAATTAACCTAAATTAAATTAGTTTAAAGATAATTTAGGATTAATTTAAAGTTAATTAAGTGGTTACCCTAAATCAGGTTAATTTAATTAAATTAATTAAAAGTTAATTAAGTGATTACCCTAAATTAACCTAAATTATAATTTAGTGTAAAGTTAAACTACATTAAAAGTTAATTAAAATATTAGAGGGTACATGGGTTTTGAACCCAAGACCACCCACCAAGCGAAGTGCCTTGAGAAGAGAACTAACACCAATGCGCCCTCCTGAGTCTTTACTAATAAACTCATATACTTAAATAGATTAATGGTAACAGAGTTGCGCCAAGGAGAGTAGCTGAAGGGATTTCAATGGCAGCGAGTGCAGCATCTCGTTCATTGCCAACGACGCAGACAGGTCCACAGCGAGCTCAGGGAAAAACTAGTAGGGGCATGGGTTCCAGGGAAAGGAACTCGTTTAAGAGACAGTCGCAGAACCGTGCGCAGGTTCAATCCTGTGTTACCTGTTGGGGACGTGGAGGACACTGTTACTAGCGTAACTGCCCAGAGTTACAATCAGGATTGTGCATAGAGAAGGAAAGGCCCCGATGGGGAGATCTAGTAGTAGCCACCAGATTTACGCAACGGTTAATAATCGCCAGGATGAACATCAATCCACGGTGGTGGAGTCATCAGGTAGGCTAAATCATATCAATGTTAAGATTTTGTTTGATTCTGGTGCGACAGATAGTTTCATTTCACCATCTGCATTAGAAAAGAGTGGGTTGGCAGCCTACGAGCACGATGACTTTAAACAAGTCGAGATGGCTTCGGGGAAAAAACAAGCAGTAGGACCTAGTGTCGATAATTGTATAGTAGACCTGGGAGTGTGCACTACTAGGTTGAAGGTATACGCCACTGCTCTCGGGGCATATGACCTAATCATTGGAATGGATTGGTTAGCAGCTCACCGAGCTTTGGTAGATTGTTTCCCAAAGAGGGTGATTTGTGTCGATGATGAAGGAAGACCAGTAGAGATCCAAGGTGTACAGAGAAAAGTGTCGTTACGCTTTATATCAACTATGAAGGTTAAGCGATGCTTGAGGCAAGGGTGTCGACTTTATGTAGTGGAAGAAGTGAATGAAAGGAAGGGACCCTCATTGGATCAGTACCCGATGTTGTCAGAATTTCAGGATGTTTTTCCGAACGAGTTACCAGGGTTACCTCCTAAGAGGGAGCTTGATTTTACTATTGAGCTAAAACCTGGTGCAGAACCAATCTCCAAGACTCTATATCGAATGATAGCGCCGGAACTTTGTGAATTGCAAATGCAGTTGAAAGAGTTACTGGACTTAGGGCTAATAAGGCCCAGTGTTTCACCCTGGGGTGCACCAGTAATTTTTGTAAAGAAGGATGGATCCTTACGACTGTGTATACATTATAGGGACTTGAACCGTGCTATAGTGAAAAATAGGTACCCAATGCCGTGAATAGATGACCTTTTCGATCAAATGAAAGGAGAAACGGTATTCTCAAAGATTGATTTGCGATCAGGGTATCATCAGTTAAGGATTAAAGAAGGTGATATCCCAAAAACTGCCTTTCGAACTCGGTTTGGACATTACGAGTTTGTTGTAGTACCTTTTGGATTGACCAATGCGCCAGCAGTATTCATGAGCCTCATGAACAGCGTATTCTGGAAGTACTTAGACCGTTTTGTACAAGTCTTTTTAGATGACATCCTCATCTATTCCAAGAATGAAAGAGAACATGAGGAACACTTGTGAATAGTGTTGTCCTGTCTTAGAGAGAACAAATTGTATGGGAAGCTGTCAAAGTGTTCCTTCTTCCAAAAAGAGATCCATTATTTAGGTCATATCATTTCCGGTGAAGGAATCTTTGTGGACCCAGAAAAGGTAAAGGCCATTATGGAGTGGCCAGTGCCGGAAAATGCCCATGAGGTGAGAAGCTTCATGGGACTAGTAGGTTATTACCAGAGATTTGTGGAAGGATTCTCAAAAATAGCGAAACCCATCACCACCTTGCAACGCAAGGGGGTCAGGTATGAATGGATAGAAGAATGTGATAGTGCATTCATTGAGCTTAAGAGGTTACTAACCAGTGCGCCAATTCTACGAGTGTATGATATGGAAAAGGACTTCACGGTCTGCACGGATGCCTCGAAGCAAGGGTTGGGGGCCGTGCTAATGCAAGATGGAGGAGTGATATCTTATGCGTCAAGGAAGTTGAAGAAGCATGAAGAATTATAATCAAACTCATGATTTAGAGTTGGCAGTTGTAATGCTAGCTCTGAAAATTTGGAGGCAGTATATTGTGGGGCGAAACTTTGAACTCAAAATAGACCATCAAATTTTAAAACATCTCTTCACTCAAAGAGATCTTAATGCTAGGCAAAGGCGATGGAGTGAGTTTATGAGTGAGTACGATTTTGGTATTTAGTACATCAAGGGAAAGGAAAATGTGGTCGCAGATGCCTTGAGTAGGAGACCACGTATCTTCTCCTTGGTAACCTTAAAGGTCAATCTGAGGGAACATGTGTTGACACAACTCCCAGGAGACAATTGGTATTTAAAGGTTACTTCAAACATCCAGAGCACGAGGTAGTTAGATCCAAAGTATGAAGGATATAGTCTAGAAACAGATGAACTGTTAAGATATCGAGGAAGGATGTACATCCCTGAGAATGGGGATATTTGAAGCATCATACTGAAGGAATCCCATAGAGCACTTTATTGTGCACATCCGGGTGTGAAGAAGATGTACGCAGATATGAGGAAGCTCTTCTTTTGGGTAGGCATGAAGCGCGATGTAGTCCATTTCATCGCCAAATGCCTAGAGTGTCAACAAGTGAAAGCCGACCACCATCACCCGGCAGGCCTCCTACAACCACATGATGTTCCTATGTCCAAATGGGAAGTCATTTCTATGGA
>ML784266.1:70552-83479 GCA_009831015.1 Picea engelmannii
AAACGGATAGGGTACATTAAATAATTGGATAAGGGGCATTAACTACGAAAGGATAAGATAATTAATAAATGGATAAGGAAAGTAATGAAGGAGGGGGAAGTCGGTGAAGGGGCAATATGAAGGGAGGAGGTTTATGAAGGAGGGGATTCTACGGGAAATTTGATTTTTTGGGGGGGCTCTCTTGGATTTGCAGAGAGGAGAGTTGAGTTCTGTGGTCGGGAGGATTAGTACAGGGGGCACCGATTTGCTGGGGGTTTTGGGCACGGGGGCCAGGATATCCATATGGTATCCTGGAGCTAGGTAGTTGTCCTAGTTGGCAGGGTGGAAACTTGGATTTGGGCAGAGTCGGTCTGGGGCTTCAAGCTAGGCAAGGCAACAGCAGGAACAACAAGGCAAGCGGAGGGTTAGCATCAGACCAAGGTATTTTAAAATTATGTATTTTTGTTATTATGTTATAAAATTAATATTCGTTGTTAAATTTAACTTGCGTGTGTGCTAAAATACAAAGGAATTATTGAATTTTCCAAATCAAGTAGCAGTTATTGTTTTGTTTGTAGATTTAATTGATGTAAATTTATATGGCCACTACAACATAATAGGATTATACACTTTTCCTCCTTAGTGATTTTAATATCCACATATGATAATTGGATTAAAATGGTGTTAAACACATTTATATTCTTAGTCATCGAACTACCATCACTCATTCTCAGAAGATACAATTTATTTCTAAGAAACAACTTATTTACCATAGATTTCGAATGGTATAAGCTTCCGAACTTGTCCCACAGTTTCTTGGTCGAATCTTCACTTGAGACATTTTTTTCAACAGTATTGAATCTGCAAGACAAAGCTGAATCATACTTCTTTCTCTTCTTTCAAGTTTCTCTCAGTTTCTCGTCGACATGCCTGTCGGTTGGGTACCTGGAAAGACCGATGTCCATTGTTATCGATCTACAAGAAGATCTTCTATTTTAAGCTTCCAAAGCTCAAAATTTTGGCCATTGAATTTTTCTATCTCTATTCTTGAACTGCTTTCCATTATTTACCACAATATTTAACACAATTTCTGACTTACAACTCTTATTGTACCTAGGGTTTAGTTCTGAGATTCAAGATTGGTAAATCAAGATTTTATACATTCGTCAAAGCATAACACGACTCTGATGCCACTTGTCAGAGTTGAAATTTTCTCTGATACCACTTGTTAGGAAATGAGAAACACTTCCACACTAAACCTAATAGAAGAGAAGAAGAATTTAATCAATAATGTAAATGACAAAGCAATCACATAGTACACATAGTTTTTACTCTAGAAACTCAAACCTGGAAAACCAAAATTCCTTTGAGCATTCTGCTCGCTTGTTGTGTTATTCAATCTGAATAAAAGGTTACATGTCTAACCTTGGTCCACACCTAAGACACAATTGACATCATATGATCTTGCCTGCATAAGAACAACCATGTAGCCAATCTGACTTACATATACATGACCAACAACCTACGATTTATTCATTTTCATATTTTTGGATTAGCCTTTACAGCCTTACAACGCACCTCTATATAGGCTTTAAAATAGGAAAAACCCTAAATACTTGGCGCCAAAAAATGGTTACAAATCCATGCAAATCATTGGCTACAAATCCCGCAAATCTTAGGATTCTATTACAGTTGAATCCAAGTCATGTTACCAGTCATCCTTCAGTCTTCAGTCGGTCGCCACACATTCACCTGTCAACCTCTTGTTGGTTGACCTCTTCGACTTGATGTCTATTCATTTACCATGTCGAACTCCCTCGACCTTCAACTTCTACTTTACCCAGTCAAATCACTTTGACCTCTGACTTGTTTTCGATCTACCTCAACTTCAACCGTCAGTTGTGTTAGCGATTATTTTTTTCATTAGGCGCAGAAGCACCTAGGTCTGCAGGTTTCTCAGAAAGTGCCCAAGCGCGGCACGGGATAATCCATATTTTTCCAAATAGCAAGTCAAGCGAGTGGGCAAAATATCGTCGGCAGCATCCAAGATCTATTTACAAAGCAGATCGACGGTCACCGGGTTTTCGGAGCTACCGAGTTGCCCGAGGTTTAGCACAGGGGACAACTCTCGTATTTCACAACAAGCTTGGGTCATCCGATCCAACCGAGATAGGTGGCAACCTGTTGGCATATCGCAGATCAGGGTTTCGGGAAACAGGGAGCTCTCAGCTAAGCCCAGGGTCTCAACACCCTTCGAACTAAGCCCAGGGTCTCAGCACCAGGTCATATCAAGCGAGCAGGTGAAGGGGAGGAAAACCTCTTTATAATAGTAGATAATATCTAGGCCGTCCATCTGAAGGACGCACGACACATATCCACATCATGTCAGCATTCGAGAGTTCGAGCGGTAAGATCTCCCTGATGCTTCACCTCTCGAAACCCCGAATCCCGAAGCTCCGAAAGCGCCCAGAACCAGGCCCATGGTTTGGATGCCTGGTCATCAAGAAAGAGGTCTGGAAGAGGGGCGCTTTCGTTTTCGTTTGGCCGAAGGTTCCAAGTTGAGTCTCAGAAGGCAGGCACTGTTTTCTCTAGATACTAGTTCAATGTGATCTGGATCCCGGTACCTTCTCGGAGTGGATAAGGAAGAGAGAGGGTGGGTGAAACCTTGCATCACTCATTTATTGCAGAGTATGGAGGTCCCGACTGAAATTCTACCCGGGAGGGTCCCCTGTACTGGTTCTCTTCAGGAAAGCCACGTCGAGTCTTCAACTCGCCAGAGGAACCTGCACACGCCAATTCAACATTCAAAGGGCTCAGCTACCCCCTGGCGCGAGCCATGCTGAATTAAGGTGACGTATGACAGTGGAGCAGAGGACAAATTTGATTGAGGAGACATCACCCGTTGAAAGTTCTGAGACGCCTCTGCTGGGCGAAAGGGGGAGGAGTATTTAGAGGCATTTTTGCCATTTTTGAATCTATCGATGGTTGAGCAGAGCTCCCGGTTGTAAAAAATTTAATGAAGCACTGTATTTTGGTTATGCATGGACTTTTGAGACTTCTTGTCTTATGAATGTTAGTTTGTTTCAGGTCTTTGTTTACACTGTGTTAGAAAAGCTCGGAATTGGAGAATCTAGTCGAGTTGCAGCTGTTATAGGATGATGTTGAATTGGATCACTGTAACAGTCGCATTGTTTCTAATCGGTCCCTGTGTTTTTCTTATCACTGAACAACTTGGAATTGGAGAATCTAGTCAAGTTCCCCCTTCACTTTCTTAAGACCCTGAACCAAGAGGATCTTGCATTCAGAGTCTTTCTTCTGTAAACTGCTGAAGCCTGTTTCCCAGAGTAGTTTGTTCACCTTTCTTACTAAGTCTTCCACCTGTTCACCTTTTAATCAACCCACTGACTGAAGTTAGATCAATACCTCCTTTGTTCCTTACATACCAGACCCAGTCCCTGAGTTTGAGTGATATCTCCCCGAGTCTTTAACCATTTGATCATCCATTTAAAACTATCGTGACACTTAACTGATGGGCGTCGGGCTCTGCTCCTGCCGCAATCCAGGAGTGACTTCCAGTGTCAACAAGTTGATTCACCTCGACTAGACTTTCACTGCAAAGAATATAACAACCCAATAATGAGTAGGGACGTTTACAAACCCAAATGTGAATTGCATCTCCAAATCTAAGTAATTTAAGAAATAGAGAAATATGTTAATAAAAATTAGTAATAACTAATTATTTTATTGATAAAATAATAAAGGATATATATAAAAAGGAAAACTCCATATTTATATCAATTAAAATGATAAATTTTTAACTTAATTTAAATCATTAATACCAATAATTAAATTTTTAGTGTATAAAAATGATCTTTCTACAAATTAAATATTATTAGAAAATCATAAACACACACATGATAAGGATGTTATGGTTATGTAGATATCAAGTCTCCCAAAAAAAAAAAAAAAAAATTGGTCTCAAAGTTGAAAATGCACACAATAAAACTCTATGTTGAAAAAATTTACATAAAAATTGAAAAGATGCATTGTTGTCTTGATATAAGTCCCAAGTACTCTGCATCCATTCCGAAACCGAAAGTTTGCAAAGCAAGTGATAAGAAAACCTATCCACTAGCGCACACATGGCGAGTGAGAAAGACTCTTCCAGCCTGATGTCCATACCCAACACCATTGAACGCTTTGTTCTTTTGTGCTTCCACACCCTCGTTGAATGCTTAAAGGAGTGCCTCTTCCCCAAAAAACCTTGAACTGGTGACACCAAAGGCGGCTTAAACGGGGTCGTGTCCTAGTCTAAAAACTCATAAGTATCCTTATCTAAAGAACCTAATGTGTTATCCGCAGGGGCTAAGCAAACAACACTCTCAACACTAGTAAATAGTCTAAGAACCCACGGAACCTCCTTGCGGACGGTAGAGCACGACCAGGGTGGCTGAGAAACAGGCTTAGGAATAGTGTATGGTGAAGGATGAGCCTTTACCAAATGTGATGTAGGAACAGACGAAGAGGCATTAAGTGTTCCATTAAGTCCTCGATTCTTGCAAATCTCATCGACCGTCGAGATAAAACTAGGATGATCCCAAGGATCCACAACATCCACTCCCGAGGGATTCGACCGAATACATATTGCTAATGCATATTATCAAGAGGCTCTCTACAACTCAAGTATTTCAGGTTTCATGGCCGAGCGATTTTTCAAATTCGGGTTTAGGCGGGAGTTTTCAGGGGTGCAGGTTTCATGGCTTCTTGCTCCCGTCTAGACCGTGTGTCTAGTCTGAATGTACTGAGGAATTGTCGGGAGTGGCGTCCCTTAGTATAGTTAGGAGAGGTTTTTAGATAGTCTTGGAGCGAATATTTTTTTTAGTATGTGTTTATTTTAGCCTCCATTTTGACACCTAGAGTTAGCGGACTGGGCCCCTTCGAAGTTTTTTATTTTGTCATGTCAGTCAGTTATATCTTCTGATCTCTGAACTGACAGTCTTTAAGAGCTAGTGGACTTGGTTTATTTTGATTGGAACTACTATCATTTCGAAGGTCTAGTTCTGACTCTTCCACTAGCTATATCCTCTTTCCCGTAGCGCCACTTCACGTATCGATTTATTGTTTTGTAGTTTATGCAGAGTTTTTAAGGTTAGGTGTCTTTTATAATGGTTGATGAGGTCAGCATTGCCTCAGGAGTGGATGTTGTGGATCCTTGGGATCATCCTAGTTTTATCTCAACGGTCGATGAGATTTGTAAGAATCGAGGACTTAATGGAACACGTAATGCCTCTTCGTTTGTTCCTACATAACATTTGGAGGAGACTCATCCTTCACCATACACTGTTCCTAAGCCTGTTTCTCAGCCACCCTGGTCGTGCTCTATTGTCCACAAGGAGGTTTCGTAGGTTCCTGGACTATTTACCAGTGTTGAGAGTGTTGTTGGCTTAGCCCCTGCAGATAGCACGTTAGGTTCTTTTTATAAGGATACTTCTGAGTTTTTAGACCGGGACATGACCTAGTTTAAGCTGCCTTTGGAGTCACCGGTTCAATGTTTTTCAGGGAAGAGGCACTTCTTTAAGCATTCAGCGAGGGTGTGGAAGCCCAAAAGAACAAAGCATTCAATGGTGTTGGGTATGGACATCGGTTTGGAAGAGTCTTGCTCACTCGCCATGTGTGCGCTGGTGGGTAGGCTGACTTATCGCTTTTTCTGTAAACTTTCGGTTTCAGAATGGATGCAAGCTACTTGGGAACCCATTCTAGGGTATTCACCAGTGCTTCTCACCTTACCGAGGGGATGGTTTGGTTTCATCTTTAATAACCATAAAGAATCTGCAAATATTTTAGATAGTTTCCATGTTTTTGAAGGTGGTAGTCTTATGTTGAAGAGGTGGAGACTCAAATTCGATACGACGACTAAATATTTCAGTTTCCATCATGTTTGGGTCTTAATCTCGGTTTTGTCGTTGCAGTTGTGGAATACAAAATCCATGGAGGTCATAGGAAATGTCTTGGGGTGATTCATCAAGATTGACGAGGATATTTTTCATTCACGGGACAGGAGAATGGAAAAAATACTTTTGGAGGTGGATGTCCATGGGGGGTTGTTGGAAAATTTGGATATTGAGTGGCGCGGCATGGTTTTTGCATAGAGGTTGGACTATATAGGGATTATGTTCCGGTGTTCACGCTGTAGACAAACCGACCACCTTAGAAAGGACTGTCACCATCCTTTTGGAGTGCCCTTTGACAAGACACTCTTGGAGGAGACTGTTACTAGTGGCTACTTACCAGAGCTGGAGGCACTGGAGTAGGGTACTTACCTGGGAGCTTGGGATTTTGAAAATCCACCATCCTCTAACTCTACCTTTGTTGGCAAGTTGAGACTTTACGTTCTTTCTCTCTATTGTACGTTATCTGCATGGGAAAGAGATCGTCTCGACTCATTTTATTCTGCAGATACTTTTGTGACTAAGGTGAATGATAAGATAGAGGCTCTGGTTAGCGAGCTAGAGGAGCTAGATACTAATCCTGAGATTGTTACTACTTCTCCAGTTACTTGCTTAGATGAGTGTCAGCCTTACTCTTCTATTGTGGATACTTCTGTTCCGATTAACTCTATACTTTTTGAACCTTTATTGACGGAAGGCTCACCCCTCTTACATGGTTATGGTGAACCCGCAACTAGTGAGCACTCTTTGGATAGACTGCTACCTGATTTAGTACCTTCCTATAGGGAGGTTACCAATCTTGTTCCTATCCCAATTTTTTTAGGGAAAGCTGAGGTGGTTTCGAGGGAACCTAGTACTATGACCTCAGACCCTATTGTATCAGAGGTTAATCCCTTGCAAGGGAAAATTCATGATCATGCTCTCTCTTAACATTAGAGGGGTAGGAGGACCCCTAAAATTGGCCTCTATGCGTAGGCTTCTCTCAAAGACGACACCCCATGTTATTTTTTTACAAGAGACATTGACGACTGAAGAAAGGGAAATGGATTTCATGTATGCTCTCAGGTCAGATTGGATGTCTTGTGCAGTTAGTTCGGTTGGTAGTTCGGGGGGCCTACTCATTTCATGGGACCCACATTATTTTGTTTTCTCTCCTGTTCTCACTTATGGTGGCATTTTTTTGATAAGTTCCAGTCTGGTTGATAAAAGGAGGCTCTCACTTATGAATGTTTATGGTCCTTGCACAGATCGAAAGATTTTCTAGGAAAAATTAGAAGATAGGGGCTTGTTAGAACATACTCATTTGATTTTGGTCAGGGACCTGAATTTCACCCTAAAATCAGATGAGATTTGGGGATTAGCAGCCTTCACATACCCATTGGCAATATTTTTCAAGGACTTATTTGATAATTCTTATTTGGTGGATGTGGCTCCGATTGAGTTGGTCCCTACGTGGCGTAATGGTAGAATTGGAGATTCCAACATTGCAAAAATACTTGACAGATTTTTTCTAGTGGAGGATTTGATTGGCCCAGCTATGAGGTATAGATCGTGGGTGGAAGCCCCCTTCTTTTCTGACCACGCTCCTATTAATATTCAACTGGATATTGGTCTACAGGCGACAACTCACCCTTTTAAGTTCAATCCAGTTTGGTTATGGGATGATTCTTTTGCAAATTTAGCTAGTGAATTTCGGTTTGATGCCCGTTTTGAGTTAGTTGAAGGGGCACAAAAAAGACTAGTTGAAAATCTTACACTTATTAAAATTCGTGTCAAATCTTGGTCGAAAGCAAAACGTATTCAGGATCGGGATTTTATAAAAATATTGGAAACTTATTTGGAAATTCTTTATGCACAGAAATACAAAGGTTCTCTTACTGTTGATTTAGACCATCGTTTGAGCTTGTTGGAGGTGGAACGCAACACATTCCTTTTGGTCAAAGAAGAAAGTTTGAGGCAGAAGAGTAGGGTTATTTGTATTAAGAGTGGTGATAATAACAATAAGTTTTTTCACAGATTTGCAAGCTACAGGAGAAATAAAAAACATCTCTGGGACATAACTGGTGATGATGGAAGAGTTCACTCTCGTCAAGATGCAATAAAAAATGAAGTTGTTTAATATTTTCACTCTTTTTTTCAAGACTCGGGGTAACCAAATTTGCATGCACATTTGGAAACTATTAGTCTTTACCCAAAGCTTGTTATGGAGGAAGAAGTCTCATTGTTAGAACAGGCCTATACACTTGAGGAACTATCAATTGTTCTTAAAGGTTTTTCCAAGGACAAAAGTCTCGGCCCGGATGGGTGTACTGTCGAATTCTTCCTTCACTTCTTTGATATTGTTGGCCCTGATTTACTTGATATGGTTGAGGAAACTAGAATTCGTGGAGAAGTATTTCGTACGTTTAACTCTACCTTCTTAGCTTTGATTCTGAAAACCAATCATCCTTCTTCTTTCTCTGACTTTCGTCCTATTGCTATGTGCAATCTTTGTTATAATATTATTTCTAATATAATAGCGAGGAGAATCAGACCAATTCTCTCTCGTTCTTTGTCAGATGAACAATTGGGGTTCCTAAAGGGTTGAAAGATACTTGATACTATTGGAACAACACATGAGTTCCTTCACAACATTAAAGAAAAGAAACTTCATGCTGTTATTTTGAAGATGGATCTGAAAAAGGCTTATGATTGCACTAACTGGGATTACCTAAGGCTGATGCTTCTTCATTGCGGATTTGGACACCTTATGAAAAAGTGGATTATGGGATGTGTTGCCTCGGCATCATTTTCCATTCTGATCAACGAGGAGGCTACAAAATTCTTTAACAATGATAGAGGATTGCGCCAGGGATGTCCTTTGTCTCCTTTATTGTTTATGCTTGTGATGGAGGGTTTGAGCTTCTCTCTGGAAAAAATTCATATGGAAGGGAAGTTGACGGGTATAAAGGTTTCTAGGATGGTAAGAATTCTAGATGATGTGCTTATTATGTCTAAAGCTTCTTTTACTAAATGGAAGGAAATTCACACTCTTTTATCTGCTTTCTGTGGTGCTTCTAGATTGGAGATCAATGTTAATAAGTCGATGCTCCTACACTTTGGTGTAAAATAGGGGTTTATTAATAACTTCCTTTCATTGTTTCATTTTGGTTTCTTGAGCCTTTCGGCTGGGTTTAAATATTTGGGTTTTTATTTAAATATGGATAGCTATAAGGTGGTGGACTGGCAATGGCTATTGCTGAAATATGAGAATAGAATTTGACACTGGTGCAATCGCTTTCTATTGTTGGGAGGTAGATATGTTTTGATAAAGGCGATGCTCGAAAGACAACCAGTGTATTGGTTGGATTTGGCACAAATCCCGGACACAATTCTGAACTAGATTCGTAAACTGGTATTTTCCTTTCTCTGGTCTGGAACAAAACAATCTTCAACCTTGCACTTATGTAGTTGGGAGACTATAGAAAAACCAAAAGAGTTCGACGGTTGGGGGCTTAGAAACATTTTTTGTTTCTCGAGAGCCTTGGCTACAAAATCATTGTGGCGCGGATTGATGCATCCAGGTATTTGGCAGCGGGTTTTGAAGGAAAAATACTTCCCACATATCTTGGTGACTACCTGGTTGCGCTCAGCCATACCAGTTGCATCCTTTGGTTCCCAGACATGGAAGAATTTTTTGAATGCTTTACCATTGATTGTGCACTGGCTTTCTTGGAAACCGGGTGCGGTTGATTCGATTATTACTGGAAAGGATGAAATTTTGGGGATGGGGAAGGATTCTTTTCTTTCTGCGGAGTTGATTACCCGATTAAATAGCAAAAATGTTTATTTTATTTTTCAAGCTAGTCGGGCTCCTTTCCGGGGGTTGATCTGCTCCAATTAGATTAATAGCATAGATTTGGGACTGGAGGGCAACTTTGTTGTTGAATGGGACCATTACAGGTTGATATTGATTGGAGTTGGCATTTCCATTTCCGACAGAAAGGACGAGTTAAGGTGGACCGATGGCAACTGTACAGGTCTGTTAACAACCAAAAATGTATACAATGCGCTGGTAGTCGAGCTGTGGAAGAAAAAAATTGGGGGATGAAGGAGAAATCTGTGGGGCTGGGATTTCCCACAAAAGATCAAACTGTTTACCTGGCTTCTCATTGAAGATAAATTACTCACTTGGAACAATATCCACAAGCAAGGTTGGTATGGGTCGGGTTTCTGTCACCTATGCAAAGGAAATGAGGAATCTGGTTTTCATCTCTTTTTTCACTACCCTTTCACACATACTGTTTGGAAAAAGATCAAATAAAATTACAAGCTATCCACAGGGTGGTTAGGAACTACAGTGACAGATTGTTTTGCATTGTGGGCCTGTCAGAACCATAGTCTCTCATCCTTGCTAGCACTTATATGTTGGTTTATTTGGAATGAAAGGAACTTGGCAATTTTTTAGTCAAAGTCTCCATCTTTGGAGAAGGTGTTTTATCTCTCCACTGTAGCAGTGTCAAGCCATAGCCCACAAAAAACTCAACACTCCATTAGATGTTATGTCCATATATTTCCACATAATAGAATCATAGGATGGTTTAACGAGGCAACACAAATGAATGGGGAACTAAGTGGAGCGGGGGGAGTCATAAAGCTCAACGAACATGCATTTTGTAGGTGGACTCTCAATTGTGGAGGAGGAACAAATACAAGAGAACATTTTTTGGGTGCTTGGGCTACTCTCTCCTTGGCACATAGAGTTTCCATCACATATTTCCATGTCATAGGTGATTCCAAAATTGTAATTGACTGGCTTAATAATAAAGGATCTCTACAGGTAATATCTATAGATTGTTGGAAGGATAGGATTAAGGAACTCTTTAAGCACTTTTCAGTCATCACCTTTGCACATGTCTACAGAGAAGAGAACCTTGAGGCTGATATATTATCCAAAAAGGCCCTTACTGTGTGTCCTGGAGCTATAGCTTACAATCAGTGGGTTGAGGGTCATGAGGGACCAAGAAACTTTTTGAAGCTGTATTAATTGTTATTTTTTGTAGGCTCTAACTGTGAGGAGTCTTTATGATGGTAGCTTTTTGGTATGTTTGTAAAGACAAAAAACTTTTATTTATAAAAATTTTGTCTATTGTTTTGGACAGTCTCCTTAGATGTTTTTTTGTATTATGTAGCCCTTTGATATGAGTAGTGGATATGGCAGTGGATATTTCTCAAGGCTCGACCTTTAACTGTAATAGTTTTTTGACATTGTGAACAGATTATACATCTTAATATAATGTGCAATTTTCTTCTTGTGGAAAAAGAAAAATAGGTGGAATTTATGTAATCACAACATCTAATTGCCAAAATTGGTAACAAAATCCACCTTTTTACCTTTTAAGTGATTTTTGAAAATTTTGGGCCAAAAAAAGAGATACACTTTGAAGAATAAGAGCAATATTTGAACCCCAAACCATTCCAAAAAGTACAACAATAAATTACACTAACCACATTATCATAAATTCAATAAATTACACTAAACACATTATTATATCTAGACCATAAAAAGGAGAGAAAAAAAAATTGTGGTTGAATATGTAAAAATTGTGGTTGAATGTGTAAAAATAGTGATTGAATGTGTAAGAATAGTAGCTCTCTCCAATATATGCAAATTTGGGTATTACACCAAAAATGCTTCATACTCCCTTAGATTTCCCATAATATCTCATCTTCTTCCTTTATGAGAGGAATCAATCTCCCTCAATTTCCCATATTATTTCATAAAGGAACTTCTTCCTTTATGAAAGAAATGTTTGGTTGGTTGGTTAACCACTACATTGCCCAATTTTGTTCTTATAAAGGACATGGAAGACATCATGGAGTCTTATTTGTTTGGTTAACCACTACATTGTCCAATTTTGTTCTTATAAGGGACATGGAAGACATCATGGAGTCTTACTTGTTGGAAATGTCCAAAAAGATATGAAACCTCCCCAACTTTGAATTTTTTCTTGCACTTTATATGGAACATAGAACTTGAGTAAGTTTGTTCTTACCTTGTTTCCAAGGTGTTCTATTTGTCCAATCACAAATACGGTGTTTTCTATTTGTCCAATCACAAACAATCTTTTTAGCAATGTTGATTAATCTATTTATCCAATCACAAACACGGTGTTTTCTATTTATCCAATCACAAACAATCTTCTTAGCTATGTTGATTAATCTATTATTTGATTATATATGCCATGGACATGTTATCCTCAAGGATGCTAAAAATGTTTTACATTTAATACAAAGTATGAATTAACTATTGTTTGATTATATATGCCATGGACATGTTATCTTCAAGGATGCTAAAGATGTTCTACATTTCATTGTTAAAGATGTTCTACATTTCATACACAGTATGAATTAATTTTTTTAATGACCCGTGATGGTTCCTCATAGCCACATAATTCATTAAAGGGGGTCATTTTTGTGGCAAAGGTATATGTACTATTAGATATTTTTTAATGTGCAACCATCTCATCCACTTATATCTCTTACTCAATATGTGGATCCAAACATATCTCTCCAAACCTCATCTCATCTTATAGAAAGAACGGAGCAGAACCAAGAAATTTCAGGTATGCAATCTGTGTTTGGTTTATACTACACTGAGATATGGATTCTTACCAGGGCTGTTATAAAATCGTTCTTTCGCCTACTCCATCAAGCCATGAAGCAAAGAGACAGTGGAGGAAGAGTACAGCCCTTCTTGCTGTGATTTGTTCCACCATTGTTCTGGTTGCTGTAATTTATGTGGGCGTTCAATTGAAAAACACCCACGATGGAAAAAATGTCCGTGATTCGATTCGATCCTTAGATCTCATAGAAAATGTCTGCAACGCAACTCTCTATTACGACCTCTGTATTTCGTCTTTGTCGTCCTGTCCGGGCTCTTTGGAGGCAAACATGAGCGAGCTTGCAAGAATCGCAGTCGAGGTTAGCCTTGATGAGGCCATCAGGGTTACCGATTTTG
>ML784266.1:100925-123974 GCA_009831015.1 Picea engelmannii
AGCTAGTTAGTTAGGGTTTCAAATTTAAGAGTTTTAAGAAGTTGTTTGAGCACTATCACTTCAACGTTGTGGATCTAAGATCAGTGCCTAGGGGTAAATGGAGTCAATTAAAGAGAGGACGCAAAGTTGAAGGGATAAAAGGCCAAGGACGAGAGGGAAGGGTTCTAAAGTGTTGCAATGGCAGGGCCCTAGAATCAAAACCCTAGGGGAAAGAGGCTCACTCTGGTGTTGCTTAAGCAAGGCCTCATGCTCTTTCCTCCTTCCTTAGGTCAAAATTGGAAAAACGACTAGCATTAAGGATAAGTCAAGACAAGAGAGTAGGGTGAGGGAGAGTGTTGCAATGGCAAGGCCCTATCACCAAACCCTAGAAGCAGGACGGCCCTACGTGTAGATAACCTAGGCCTGGGACGTCTCCTCCTTCTTAACTTTTAAAATCACATCTAGCACAAGGGAAGAAGTGAAAAGAGTGTAGCAAAGGCTAGGCTCTTCCTTCCTTCTTCAATGGCTGAATATTTATCTTTTAGGGGACATGAAACAAGGACCTACTTGTGTGCTTGTCACCTAGGGTTTTAAATCAACAAAGTTTATAAATAAATGCAAGAATATAAGCCTACAACCATTCAATTAAGAAGTTTTGTAGAAAAAACACTTACATATAATGAAGAAATAGCATTTCAAACCCTAGTTGTAAACCTTCCTTCAAGAGAAATGCCAAATATGCCAAGAAAATCCTTCCTTCAACAAGTGCGCCTCACTTAAAAGATGAAATACCCCAACTAGGGTGCAAAAATCAGATCTCACAAGAGAGTGAGTTGTGTGTTCTGTCAAAATGAGGATAAAACTTCTCAATATATATTGTATCATGACCTTTAATTAAATTTAGGTCATTAAAAATAGCTGACAAGGCTACAAACCAAAATTATATTGTTTTTACATTAAATTGTCAAATTAAATCCCTAACTGAGCATAAACAAGATGTCAAGCCTTTTTGAGGGAGACATTAGCCCTTTTTTAGGGAAAATGCAGCACAAAATGACAAAACATTGGCCCTCTTTGGGCCTCCCAATCATGCCACACGTGCCAGCTGCCCTGTCAAACTGTCACATGCTCAAGGTGATGTCAATGGCTCCTAGGTGACGTCCTGGTCCATCGAATGGAAATGTTCCATTGGAAGTGGGTCAGCCCCCCTAGGTTGGGCTCAACCAAAGTGTCCCTGATGGAACATCCTTCTTCTTCTTAGGTGCAAAAGCTCAATCAATCACTGTCCTGTCTCTGCCCTGACGGGGTCTTAGCAACCATCTGATGGGCTCTTCAACCCCATGGAGGTATGAATTAATCATCTCCCCATGTGTACCGGTCCATGTGGTACCTGTCCGTCGGGCATGGTCCTGCACATCAAAAAATTCTCCCTCCATGGGCTCATTAGTCACAGAGATCTTAGCAATGTTAATCATGTCTCATCATTAATATTATCAGAAATATGTATAAAAACCCTGATATATCATCCAATAGCTCAAAGATATTACAAAGACCTACAATACAAGGCTGAAGAAAAAGATAAGACACCCTATTGGGCTAGTATCCATAAGGAAAAGGAAAGTCTCCAAGGGGTATCATCCAAACCATGTAAAATGAGGTGATGTGGATAAGGGATGTCCAGACATATGTGTAGAGTGATAGACAATGATGCATGATATTACCTGTGGTTGCCTTTGTAGAAGGCAAGCTGTACCCATCATGTATGCAAATTTTTCCAAGCCCTTTATTGCCTTTATTCTTTCTTTTCTTTATTTGCTTTTTTCCTTTTTTTATTTCAAGGATTAACTAGAGGACACTGCCTTGGCGTGGTGACTAGAGCTGACAGTGTTACCCACAAGCACTTTCATAGAGATGATAAGGCTGGCTCGTGATGAGACCCCCTTTCCCTTGGACATGCAACCAAAGATCACTGCCCTGGCATGGTAACCAGATAGTGGCAATGTCATGTTGTTAGGTACCCATGAACATAATAGGTTGGCTCGTGATGAGACCCCCTATCCTCTTGGCTAGGTCTTGTTTTGTTATTTTTCTTAGGGTCCCTCTTGTTTCTTTCTGGGAGGATTTTTATTGCCTTCTCGAGGATCCCTGGGCGAGGCATCTCTAGGTTTCATTTTATGGCTTTTATCTTTTACCAGCTGCTTTTACCTTCTGGGCCTTTAGCCCCTTCTTCCCATGAGATAAGGTGCAACCCCAAAAATAGATCATCCCAATGCCCGGACTAGGGGAATGGGATAGTTGAGCGAGAGATAAGATGAAAAGTGATGATATGATGCGAGCAGACGATGGCTCTTCAGAAATTACCCTAGTGGAAAACCAAAACCTATGGGTACAGGCTTGCTAGGACACCCTGTCAATCCCCCCAACCATGGTCAAGTGGGTTAATGTAAGATCCAAGCATTTTTTAGAAATAAAAGGAGTAAGATGCATATATCTAAAGGTTATAATGATCAAAAGTCACACATACCATGATACTTGGACTAATTACCTCATGGATAAAGAGACTTCTCTGATACAAGACCAGGCTGATGGTGATGGATGCTGCTACTACTGACAAGATGAGTTTGATGAAAGAGAAGAAATATTGTCCCTCTAGGGCTATTCTCAGGTCAATCCTGCTCTCGGTACTCCATGTCTAGGACCTGTGGGCCTCAAGACATGATATCCTAGTTATCCCTAGAAATCAGGGATAACATCTGGCTCCAACTCAGGGACATGCGCTCACCGTAGAGCGCATGAGAGCCTCAACATATCTAGCATAACCTGCAGACCTGCTCAACTCGATAGGGGCATCAGTAAGAAAGATGGGGTGGTATTTCCACCCCGTATATATAGATATATAACTGAAAAATAATCAACAATGCAAAGCAAACTACTTATCTACAATTACCTTTGGCTAGATGTTTGGTGTAGTTGAATAACCAATGAAGCCAATCCAACAACGTCCCACAGTACCTGCCTTTGTGCTTCATCATAAACCAAAATAGTGATAAGTCAAGCAAAAAAATAACATGGGTTAGAACATGTATCAGATCATCGGGAATCTCAAAGTCTAACTCATGGAGGCGGGTGGGAGGGATAAAATCCTGCCAAGTCGAGCTCTGAGGAAAGTACTCAATCCACTTCAAGAAAGGGTCATGAAAAATGCAAAGTTCAGAAAACTGACTCAAAGGGCCTACAAACTAGCCACCTAAGACATTCTCATGCTCTGAAGTCAAGAAAGGGATCGACAAAGATCTAGCAGACGACTGGCAAACTACCAAGGGAAAGTTGAAAACTGGGATAACTGACTCAAACTAGTAGTATCCAACTGACCCTTGGAGACTAGGGTTTGCCTAAGAGGAAGCTCAACATAAAAAATGTACTTCCCAACTACACCTTTAATGGACAAGTACGGTAAAGTAATAATAGGTGGCTGGAGTGAAAAGTCATGAGAAACCTTCTTTAGGAAAACAATGTTCTTACTTGTATCAAAATCCAAGCAGAGTAGTGGTTGATAGTCATCTTCATAAAATAAATCCAAATGCTCAGACGAACAATCATCAAATTCCTCAAGGTAGGACCGAAAATTAATCATAGAACATAGCATTAGGTCATCCTTGGGTGTCTAAATAAGGTCGGGTTCTTGTTGCCAGGTGTCAAAATTATTAGTAACTTCACGTGATAAATGCAAAGGAAACCTTTGGAAAGAACCATCAATGTCGTATATGGGATTTTCATCATATCTAATCATATCCCATCCACGTTTCCTAACATGTATGAATTCATCAAAATTATCAACCAAGTTATTATCTTCATCATCCAATACTTCTTTTCTCTCTACATCATAATCTAAAGAATCATTTAAAATTTTAAAATAACTCACCTTGTTTAATCCTTCCTATGTAGGAGCTTCAAGTGTTCACATAACTTCATCAAGTGGAAGATCTTCCTCTACATCTTCAGTCTTGAGACATAGAGGATCAATCTTGTCCAGGGGTTCCATTTCTCCTTCATTTTTTGAGACATGGAGCAGGGTGTCATTGGAATCTTGAAAAGGAAAACAACTAACCTCATCTTCCTTTTGTTGCGCAGGAGGAATAGGCTCATGGATTGCTTTGTCAGAGGGAGGGGTACATGTTGATACTTCATCATTTTGTTCGGGTTATGTTTCCTCGGCCATGTCTTTAGCAATCCCATGTTGAATTATGGTTTGTTCCCCTTCTTCTTGGATATCGTTAATAAAGTTTTCACTGGCCAACAAACTTCCCATATTAAAATTACCTGAAGTAAAGGGATCTTTTATCCCGGATAAAGAGATGTTCTGTTCAATTCTTTTAGTCATGCCGTAAGCTTCATCGAGTGTGCTTGGGATCCTTTTACTGAGGGAAAAACTTAGGTGTTCCAGGATCGCATGGGTATAGAGATGGACAACGTACTCTTCTTCAGGACGATGGCTTGCAGGAATCTGATGTAGAGTGCCCTCAAACCTAGTCTGGAAGTCAAAAAGGGTTTCATTCTTAGTTTTTTTTATACGCTCGAATCTTTTTAGCAGTATTGATATGTCTCCCAAGCTTATGCCCCATTCTTTGAGAAATACTTCTTCTAGCTAGTTCATGGAGGTGATGCTAGCATCGAGAAGATCATCATACAATTTTTTAGCATTCCCTTGAAGAGTGGTGGGAAAAAATTTCATCACTACATCTTCGGCATCATCATCGATAGGATGGAGTCCAAAATACGAATAGAAATTATTCACATGAAAGTTAGATCTTTCCCCATTGCTACCAGTGAATTTAGGGATCCATCTTTCTTTTATCGGGGGCATTTTTCGTGGGTATCCAGGGATTTTTCTCATGTCTAAAGGTTTGTAATTCCCGGGATCCCATTGTGAAGTCATTGTTGGATTCGTCATCAATGGAGTTGCCAGATAATTTTCTTGAAACTATCAAAAGATAATGGAAAACACACTAGTGGAGTCATCGGGTAAGCTTGTAAGATAAGGCATCTAGAGGCAAGGCTTATAGAAAAGATTTGTCATCTGAGGAGAATTGACTCAGTGTTCCCCGAAAATGGCTCCAAAATGTTATCGCACAGTTTGTAGCTAGGTCAAATGGATAGAAGGTAGAGGCCAAACTGGCGTAACAAAAACCTACCCCACCCAATGTCACCACAATGGGGAGGTTCTTTCTATTCAGAGAGGTTAGCCCAAGGGAGACATCCCCGGTAACTTGGGGTTTTAAAGAGGCCAAAGTATAAAGGTCAAAGTAAAAGTTCCTCCTCACAGGTTACCACCAAGATCAGATAATCCAGCTCATCAGCCAATAATGAAGTGTAGGCCCAAATGAGAACACCTGCCCAGAACAAGACAATAGAAAAATAATATATGAAGGCTATAATTTAGTGGGTTAGTACTTCATATAACTATCTGACATCAATATGTAAGAAATTAGAATAATAGATATCGATGAGATCAACGTTTATCAATATAGTAATGGAGTAATATCAATTCATCAATAAATATTGAGATGATGTAGCCAACAATGTATTTAATCAATCCCTTTACTCAATAAATGCTCTTAAACCATCATCTAATTGCTTATCAAAGACATATGCTGCGTCAAGATGGAATATCCAAGTATGACATCAGCCTAATTAGGGTTACCTAGTTAGTTAGGGTTTCAAATTTAAGAGTTTTAAGAAGCTGTTTGAGGACTATCACTTCAACGTTGTGGATCTAAGATCAGTGCCTAGGGGTAAATGGAGTCAATTAAAGAGAGGACACAAAGTTGAAGGGATAAAAGGCTAAGGACGAGAGGGAAGGGTTCTAAGGTGTTGCAATGGCAGGGCCCTAGAATCAAAACCCTAGGGGAAAGAGGCTCACTCCGGTGTTATTTAAGCAAGGCCTCGTGCTCTTTCCTCCTTCCTTAGGTCAAACTTGGAAAAATGACTAGCATAAAGGATAAGTCAAGACAAGAGAGTAGGGTGAGGGAGAGTATTGCAATGGCAAGGCCCTATCACCAAACCCTAGAAGCAGGACGACCCTACATGTAGATAACCTAGGCCTGGGACGTCTCCTCCTTCTTAACTTTTAAAATCACAGCTAGCACAAGGGAAGAAGTGAAAAGAGTGTAGCAAAGGCTAGGCTCTTCCTTCCTTCTTCAATGGCTAAATATTTCTCTTTTAGGGGACATGAAACAAGGACCTACTTATGTGCTTGTCACCTAGGGTTTTAAATCAGCGAATTTTATAAATAAATGCAAGAATATAAGCCTACAACCATTCAATTAAGAAGTTTTGTAGAAAAAACACTTACATATCATGAAGAAATAGCATTGCAAACCCTAGTTGTAAACCTTCCTTCAAGAGAAATTCCAAATATGCCAAGAAAATCCTTCCTTCAACAAGTGCGCCTCACTTAAAAGATGAAATACCCCAACTAGGGCACAAAAATCAGATCTCACAAGAGAGTGAGTTGTGTGTTCTGTCAAAATGAGGATAAAACTCCTCAATATATATTGTATCATGACCTTTAATTAAATTTAGGTCGTTAAAAATAGCCGACAAGGCTACAAACCAAAATTATACTGTTTTTACATTAAATTGTCTAATTAAAGCCCTAACTGAGCATAAACAAGATGTCAAGCCTTACCGAGGGAGACGTTAGCCCCTTTTTAGGGCAAATACAACACAAAATGACAAAACGATGGCCCTCTTTCGGCCTCTCAATCATGCCACACGTGCCAACTTCCCTGTCAAACTGTCACATGCTCAAGGTGACGTCAATGACTCCTAGGTGATGTCCTGGGCCATCAAATGGAAACATTCCACTAGAAGTGGGTCAACCCCCCTAGGCTGGGCTCAGCCAAAGTGTCCCTAATGGAACATCCTTATTCTTCTCAGGTGCAAAAGCTCAATCAAGCATTGTTGTGTCTCTTCCCCTGATGGGGTCTCAACAACCATCTGATGGTCTCTTCAGCCCCATGGAGGTCCGAACTAATCATCTCCCAATGTGTACCGGTCCACGTGGTACCTGTCCGTCAGGCATGGTCCTACACATCAAAAACTTCGCCCTCCATTGGCTCATTAGTCACAGGGATCATAGCAATGTTAATCACGTCTCATCATTAATATTATCAGACATATGTATAAAAACCCCAATATATCATCCAATAGCTCAAAGATATTACAAAGACCTACAATACAAGGCTGAAGAAAAAGACAAGACACCCTATTGGGCTAGTATCCATAAGGAAAAGGAAAGTCTCCAAGTGGTATCATCCAAACCATGTAAAACAAGGTGATGTGGATAAGAGATGTCTAGACATACGGGTAGAGTGACAGACAGTGATGCATGATATTACCTATGGGTGTCGTTGTTGAAGGCGAGTTGTACCTATCATGGATGTAATTTTTTCCAAGCCCTTTATTGCCTTTATTCTTTCTTTTCTTTCTTTTCTTTTTTCCTTTTTTTATTTCAAGGATTAACTAGAGGACACTACCTTGGAGTGGTGACCAGAGCTGACAGTGTTACCCACAAGCACTTTCATAGAGATGAGAAGGCTAGCTCGTGATGAGACCCCCTTTCCCTTGGCCATGCAACCAAAGGTCACTGCCCCGGCATAGTAACCAGATAGTGGCAATGTCATGCTATTAGGTACCCATGAACATAATATGCTGGCTCATGATGAGACCCCCTATCCTCTTGGCTAGGTCATGTTTTGTTATTTTTCTTAGGGTACCTCTTGTTTCTTATTGAGAGGATTTTTATTGCCTTCTCGGGGATCCCTGGGTGAGGCATCTCTTGGTTTCATTTTTACGGATTTTATCTTTTACCAGCTTCTTTTACCTTCTGGGCCTTTAGCCCCTTCTTTCCACGAGATAAGGTGCAACCCCACAAACAGATCATCCTAATGCCCGAACTAGGGGAGTGGGACAGGTGAGCGGGATATAAGATGAAAAATGATGATATGATGGGAGCAGACGATGGCTCTTCAGAAATCCCCCCAGTGGCAAGCCAAAACCTATGGGTACAGGCTTTCTAGGACACCCTGTCAATCCCCCCAGCCATGGTCAAGTGGTTTAATGTAAGATCCAAGCAGTTTTCATAAATAGAAGGAGTAAGATGCATATATCTAAAGGTTATAATGATTAAAAGTCACACATACCATGATACCTAGACTAATTACCTCATGTAGCAAGAGCCTTCTCTAATACAAGACCAGGCCAATGGTGATGGATCTTGCTACTGCTGACAAGACAAGTCTGATGAAAGAGAAGAAATATGGGCCCTCCAGGGCTATGCTGAGGTCAATCCTTCTCTCGGTACTCCATGTCTAGGACCTGTGGGCCTTGAGACATGATCTCCTAGTTATCCCTAGAAATCAGGGATAACAGTCCTAACTCATGGCCCATCCACCTGGCCTGACATGTGGAAGTCATAAACCAGTACAATATCCCACCTAAAAACTCAATTCTTCTTGACACGTGGCACAATTCACTCATGACACATGTACTAATATCCATATGCCATGTGGACCCATTTCCATTGACCTATCGTCGTCGGGGGTACGATCCTCCTTAGTTCGCAAGCTTATAGTTCAAACCAATGACTAGGGTTTGATCTTCCTTTCGATGGTCTGCAGTCCTAATCATCCTTCAAAGTCACTCCTTCGAAATGCATCTACTATGGTTCAACAAATAACTCTGAACGATGTCCTCCAAAGAACAGATAGGATCATTTTCTCTCACTAGATCAAGGACCAAGATCTGGTCTAGCCAAAGTCTCGCCTCCATGCCGATCAACGGTAGGATCTTTTCATCACACAAAATAAACGACTATGATCTGTCTAAGGCGCAACAAGGATTTATCACTCGCCAAGGAGGTTGTTGGGCCTTTGCCACATATTGACGGCTCCAGTCAAATCTTCCCTTGCTTCGACCAAGGGTCCAAACCTCACCTCGGAGTCTCACCATCGGAGCTCACCTCCGTATTTTACCCCGAATGGAACCCTATGAGTGACGGTTAGGATTTATTATCTCACCAAATTGACGATCGATATTTAATTTTTCTCCTACACCGACCGACAATCCAGATCTAACTATCATGCCAGATCGACAATCACAATCCTCCAAGGTAGAACAAGAGTTTTTCTCCAACTTAACAATTCGATTTAGGACTTAATCAATTTTCATGAGGGTTTATTTGAGTCCTTTCAAGGCTTAATGAGTTTCAAGAATTCTCACCTTGGTCTAAGGCACTCCTTTTCCTACACATGGTACCTCCTCTTCATCTTATCCCGCAAGGTTCCTTTGTTTCAGGAATCCAAACATTGTGACACACAAGTGCATAGATATATGCATATATATAAATAGCCACAATGATTCTTACAATAATATAGGAGTTCAACCCTTCAATAGGCATAACCATTCATTAGTGAAACCAAAGGATACAAACAACCATATAGTTTCCATTTTTATTTCAATTCCAAGGACTCGTCAAGGGATAAACATTCATACTATTAACTAGGCATACAAATCCAAAGAACACTTACATGCATCCATCCATACAATTAACTATATTACATAGAGTATATGAGATACTTATCTATTCACAATATGTAGCCAGCCAAATGGCAGTGGGTGTTCACCTTTCCACCCAACCATAGGCTCTACATGCTCAATCACTTCATTTGTAGGACACCCCTGTGCAAAGCCATGATACCATCAGGGAATTATACTCGCTTACTCACGCATTCTCTTGCAACAAATGTATGTCCCTGAAGCCCAAAAACACATCCCTTCTCTTCTCCATGTGTGAACCTCTCTATGTTTTCCCTCATGCATTCTTCTCTTGCACGCCCCACACAGGAAATTTCTTAACCTGTCCTCTTCCTTCTTCCAGAAGGAACTTCGTGGGTCAACCCTGAACTGTAGAATTGGTACTTTGTTGTGCCTTTGGTTGGAAGCCTCTACTATCCTAGACAAATTTTCCATATTTTCATTCATTGAGGGTGGTTGGTCATTCAACTACCAACCCCTTCCCATTAATCATTTGGATGCAACTACAAGTTAGAGGAAATATGATCATTTCCTTCAAATTATTCACCAAGGTGGCTTGGGGTATTTACATATGAACTCCCTTCCCAGCCCTCACTAATCCCTTTCATGGTATCATGGCCAGTACTCAAGGATTCACCCTGACACTCAGTTGTTGGCATTTTTAATTGATCATTAATACAGTTACATTGTTTGCATGCCATAGCATGACAATCATTAATTACATATAATCAGAGGTTTAGAGAGGGGGTGTTACAATACCATCCCCCTTCAAAGGAACACCATCCTCGATGTTGTTTTCTTAGTAACACCTGCCATACCTTGTCTTTCAGGTGATTTTAGCAATGTCTTCATTTTCTTGGTTTGGTCCTTTCCTAGACTCTTAGCCTCTGTCACATGTCTACAATAGTTTCAAACAACAAGCATATTAATCACAATTTCATGAATTTATTTATTTTTTGTTGTTCATAAGTCAAGGGGAAATTTTCACACATCTACATGGTACTTATTGGTGTAGTTCATGGATCTGCATCCATATAGTTGTCATGTTTACTCGGATCATTGTTTTCCTTGTCATACCCATTGTATGCACGATCCCAGTCAACAGATGAAAAAATTTGAAGGACTCCACTGAGTCTTTCACATGAGCTATCAAAGTATCCCCTTCCTTGCGGTCACTCGCCTTTCAGGATCAGGCTCATACATCCCCTTCTCTGCTAAACAGTCCCTCGGGCGGTCTATCTTTCTTGCCCAAGATTTATCGCACAAGAATATTTTTAGAGACTTCGTTGATTCTTATAGCTGAAGCGTCCCCAAGCTTTCTCTACCTAGGTGTCCCTCTAGCTTGCTCTGTCGAAAGAATCCCTTCAACCCACGTTATCATAACACAACATTCTTATGGCGATCATGACTTATCACAAAGTTCTCTTGTCACAACAATGGACCTTTTCCATGCTTTCTTACTTGACAACAACCATCTGTCTTTCCTGGACAAATATTTTCATCTCACCTGTGTTCACATGCATATAGAAATTTGTGAGATATTTTCATTATTTTTCAATCAAAATTCTTTTCAAATCTGTTACCCATAGATTTTCAAATTCACAATTTCATTTTATTTTTAGATCTATTCCATATTGGAACCAGACTTCACAATCATGCGATTTCTTTCGCATAACAATTTGGCTCTTTACAGTCAACAAGCATTGTCTTCCTCATGGGCTTACAATATTGTCATTACCAAGACCCTCCTTCCTACAATTCAATCTTTAAACTGCCAAACAAACTGCTAGTTTCTCATCCATATATATTCTCATTGCAAATTTACAATGGCATTACAAACAATTCTTAAATTGTGCATTCCAACAGTTGCATCACATTTATCTAAAAATTAAAGGAAACATCATTCCTTACATATGCATCATTTCAACATACCAAACTTTTCCAAATTCAATTCAACATTAAATTAATTTGATCAATGTGCCAATGCTCATGGTCACAGTCACTCACAATGAAACCTTGCATTGATTTTTTGATTTCCATATTTTCTATTAGGTACTCTTCCATGGTGCATTAGAGCACAACCAACCTCTCACCACATGGATTCTCTAAACGCATTCATTATTACAACAACACTGTGTTTTCCTACTTTAGTTGATCATAGCCTCAAATCAACACACATGAAACTATAAGTTTCTCATGAATGTATTCAAGCATTCTTTCTTCACTAGTAACTAGGGTGCCAACATTCATGGCCACCCAATTCATTTTTCTACCATTATTACAACTCTATAAAATATTGGGAGTTTCTCCTTCCCTACTAGGTAGTCCATTGTCTTCCCTCTGATGAAAACATGCATTTCATAAATGCATTCAATCAACGTTCTACTTATGATCACTTTGGTTCCCAATCACTCCCAATGGGTCAATGCATTCATGACACATCTATTCATGAACTTTCTTGTAAGGATCTTAATCATGCTTGGCTATTAGGGTTCATACCTCTCATCATTTGGGTTCTTCTTCCAGAATATTACTCTTCTCGGGTATCTATGGCATACAACATCCATTCAAAATCATTTTCATATCATTAAAATAAAATATTTCAGAAGGGATTCTTACCTAATCCCTTTCAAACCTTATGCCACATAGGAATAACACTTTTATACTTGCTCTGGATGACAACATATTCTATGAAATTACCTCATCAATGGTGCTTCATAGGGACTCCTAAGTCCCTTCAACATTATTTTCTATCAACAACCTATTTGTAATTATCATCTACCCGAGGTTGTCCATCATTGGCAGTTGTCTTCCCCAACAGCACCAATATTTTCCTACATATATCATGCATCCTCACATTCTCATTTACATTAGTTTTCATGTTAAATAAAAATACATGTACCACAACATTTAAATTAGAAAACATTATCATATATGTCCTAGCATATATGTATGCACTTGTCACATTATCCTCAATGCTTTTGTGAGTTCATACATAGAAGAAAATATTTTAGTTGTCTCTATCCTCATGCATCTATCAACATTCTCATGCCAAAATATTTACATGCATGAGTATATCAGTTTCTCACCTCAGAGAATCATAGTAGGCAACAAGAAAGAGTTAAGGGACTCTTTCCATTTTTCCAACTCCTTCTGTACAATTTGGATATTTTCAGCTTAATTGAACTATTCCCAAGGCCTCACTATATTTACATAATATGGTTTAGACAATACCATTTAAACATATTTATTAATTTATTTCCCATCTGTACTTGTTTTCACAATTGTTCTTTTAAGGCTTACAACTCTGTTAAGAAACTCAAAGTTTTAAAATAAGAAAAGTATTCCTGATTTTCTCCTTATTTGGTTATGCAATCTATCCTTTTTGGGACTTGCATGCTCTATTGCTTGAGCAATTTCAGCTAAGTTTCATCTTGTCTTTCTCTTGTAAATCAACATGTTACAACAACAAGATTTTGGTTCACAATTTAATTGTGAAACAGTTCATTTTGCAAATTTACTAATCAAATTGGTTAACTTCATTTGCATGTTCTCTATGCATGCATTATATTCTAGAAGGTAATATAGGATTCTTATATAAACAAGCCTTTCAGCCCACTTCCCATATCTCAACAGTTATTAAGATTATAGCTATGTTCTTATGGCATAGTTCTTACACAGTTCCTCCACATGGAGTTGTGCCATCATGCAACTTCCTTATTGCATATCCAAATGGTCTGAAATGACATCAATCTTGAGTTAGCCTCGGATTTGTTATTTCAGAGCTCTACCCCACATTCCATAAGGAATATAAGCATGCATTATTATGATGCATTCTAAATAAATATTCGAACTTGTATATTTAGGTTATCATCTTTCTTTCAAACTGTTATTTCATACATTTAACCACATGCATCAACATTATGTGTGTCTACCAAAGGCACACTTTGCATATTTCTCTACAAATTATTTTAACTCATGATTATTCACATTCATTCTCATGCAATCCTCAAAGGAATAACCATGTTTCATTTTTATCATGATACCAGAGCATCCCTACTCCTTTACTCTTTCATCAATTTATACTATATTTTTCCTGAGGAGATGGAACACATCTTTCTCAAACTATTATTCAAAACAAAACAGTCACGACTCTTCATAATAGAGTCATCCATGCATTCATGGAATTTATTCAATCATGGCAAGTACAATTCTTGTCTTACTGTTATAACCCTAATTTGCACCAGACATGCTTACCTAGCATCAGGCCATCTCAGATTTCTTCTTTGCCAAAACACTGCTAAACAAATCTTCTTAAAAACCCCTTTTATAAAGGCCCACGCGCCCTGATACTTTATTTCATGCGTGTACACACTGGCTGACCCAAGACAACCCGCGTGTACCTACAAAAGCATGAAAAAAGGAAATTTGTTGACGTAACACACGGCTTTGGGTAAGTTAACTAAACCTTTCGGCCATGCATGGCCGGAAGTTCAACCAAATACCTAGCTTCTTCTAGCCTAGAAAAGAAGGGTTAGGGGTCCCATTTGGAAGAGGACAATCATAGTAAAGAAACTATACCCGATTGCGCATTCCCTTTGTCCCAACCTTTAGCCATCCTTGTGCATAGAGAAGTATAGAGCAAAGAAGTTGGAGGATAGTTGAAGAGGAACCCAAGACCAGGTTCATGGAGCAGTGGCCGACTTCATCATTGTAAGTTGATTTATTGAAGTTAATAATAAAGAAGTATTTTTCCCGTCCCACCATATGAGGTTTTCATGGTTTATTGCATACATATTGGTTAAATCTCTAACCCATTAATCTGTATATCAAATGCATGTGGAGTTCTTTGTTTGTCTTGTGTGAATGCAGGTCAGCCTTGGGAGGAGAGTTGCATTCAAAGAGAGACTAAGCGTGAAGAAGGATCGATATCAAATGCCCGAAATAAGGTATGCTCACTTGATCTTCTTAACTACGTATTTGCTTAAGAATAATGGGGATTAGGTCTGGGATAACAGTAGAAAGTAGGAATCTTTAGGTCTTTTTTGCATGCATGATAAAACCCTAAGTGCTAGTCTGTAGAGGGATTTCCCACTCACAACACTTACTTCCCTCTTACTTAGACAGTTGTATCATGCCTTCAAGCATATAAGTATATACATATATATTATGCATGTGCCTTGCTTTCACATTTCACATTATTCATTCACATTTATGTGGTCTTAACATCAATTTTCATACCAATAAACCTTATAATGCATTCAATACATGCACTCAAGCATTTACAATCATAGATAAATACTCAACATGCTAGTTCATTACTTGCACCTTTTTCCATGTCATTCACACACATAGACATTTCAAACTTCGAAATCCTTCTCCAAGAGATATTGCAACAATTCTTATGACAAGTCTCATAGGATTACTCAACACTATGATTCCCTCTCTATTGATAAATTACAAACATTCCCATGGAAATAACCAGCAAGGATTCACTCTTACCCTTATTCTACAAAACAATTCCAATTCATAAATACAAACTAGGTAATCTCAACATTACCCAAGGCAACAAGTTAACAATTCCAACTTTTCTTGTGCCTCGATCCATCCTTGGTCAACATAACTCTATAAAGGGAATCCATTATTAATATTCCTTCCAATTTATACTTAAACACACCAAGCCATACCTATATGGCTACAATCCATCTCTGGATGTCAATCTGACTCACTGTTCAACTAGAAATGCCCGAGCACTTCCTTTACCACATTCGGGTCAACATTTCATTAACCATTCTACCTCATCCTCATAAGGTAATAGGCAATCAATATCATCAAAATTATATTTATGCTACTATAATCAAATCATCACTAATTGTATGATTTATGACATCACCATATTTTACATCCAATAACAAACTATAATAAGTCTATATGCATGTTATATTCATGCTCAATCTTCGCCATATGCATTCCAGCATATCCTTGTGCACCAAGATTTTTACCTATGCCTACAGTGCTGATGTGTTCCAACTATTTTTCATTTTCATTCACTTGCATAGGAAAGCTTTTAGAGCAATAGGCATATACTTTTTCTTATTACAATTGTGAGCTCATAAGCTTGCTCATATACCCATATTACTCTACCTCTTTTATGAGGAATATCAATAGTCCAAAGGACTCTTTCTTCTTTTCTTGATTGGATTATCTCAGTAACAAGTTCCATCCATTAAAGGTAAAGTAAACTGACCTTACTAGTTCCCATCAATCCTCTAAACATGAGGGCTTATAGATACATACTCTAGTATTTTCTTTAGACAACAATTATAATTGAAAAGGTTCTAACAACCCACACATATGGGAAACATTACAACCACTAGTTCACTAATACAATCCTAGAATAGGATTCTACCCTTTCTACCCTTTTTTTTCATTTATGCCTTACCATTAATGCTTATCGGCTTATTCCTACTTCTGTAAGAGTATTTATCAGTTTGACAAAAGAACACCATGATTCCTCTGTTTTAATTCAACAAGAATTTCCAAGGTACAATTTCAATCTACTATCCTCCTCCTCAAGGAATTTGTGCAAATAATTTTATTTTTTTTAAACGCAAATAAACTCTTTCTAAAAGGCTCATCTTCACCTTATTATACCCGTCCTTTATGATTGTTCTCTAACCCATCCAGTCCTAGTGTTGTAGCCTACTCTGATACCACTTTGTAACAAACCCAAACCCCTAAGTACCATTTTAAGGGATGGGGTATTAAAATTTCATTTTTTCTCAATCATCTAAATACCTCTTGTCGAGGGCACCATTGTCTTATGCTCATCAATACTTTCCAATGACTGTCACCATGCTCCAAACCAAGCTCTGGATCAAAATTTATGGCTTCCCAAAGTTCTCAAACATCCATTGGATCATCTTCCAGAAGGCACATTAAGTTCACATTCCCAATCCATTGACCTATCTTTTTCGTCATCGGGGTTTTACTCCCATGAAGTCGCAAACACCCCAACACTAAACTTTTCGACGACCATCCTATATCTGGACTACGCCAGATCTAACCATCCTTGCGCCAGGCATCATATGACTCTAGTTGTGTCAACGATCCCAACTAACATGGGGGTTATCGTCAACACGCCAACCAAAATTTATTACGACAATCCATTAATCAGAGCCATCCTAGATCCAATGGTCCTTGCATCGAACGTCCAACGACCCTAAGTGAGTCGGCTGCTCTAACTTGCACGACAATTAAATCTCCTCCCATCTGACATTTCTCAATCTGACTGTCGAGGATGAATATCCACTCTTCCCACCAATGGTCCAAATCTTTCCTCCTTTCATCATCATCGACATTTCATAACAGTGCCTAATAGGTCGCCCCCTTGAAACTTGATGATATTGTTCTTGGAACAATAGTTCAGATCCACTAATCTGCATATCCAACGGTCATATAAATAAAACAAAGGCCCGAAGGACCTTCTCATCTAATGGGAACCACCTTTTCTCGTCAACTAATTACATAGTGGCACCAGTCATTACTTGAACACACTGTCTACCATTCTGGCATCCACACATCATTGTGACGTCATTTTTCTTCATCTATTCTCGGAAGATTCTCTTAGCAATCAACAACGAATATCTCTCTCGACCTACAACATGTCAATGAATCTCGTCATGTTGACGATTCCTTTATCGTCATTGTCATTCTTGTCCAACACACAACCTTACCAACCCTTCAAACTCCGACGAACAATCAAGATCTAAACATGTCCAGATCTAATCGTCTAGCTTGCGGTCTATGCTACAAATGATTACTCATCTCTTATCGACCATTCCACTAGTGACACATTTCACCCATAAGGACATGCTAGTTTCCCAACTGTCCTGACACATGGCCCTGCCACTTCTTGCCACCTGGAGAGATACGTGGCATACATATTTCAACACAAGGTTCTATCTCAAGGACCCCGAGTCACCTTGACACGTGGAAAAAAATCCATCGGACATGTGGCACCATCACCACCTGACATGTATCTGACACCATGTCAATAGCCCTGGAGAAAAAAACACCTCAATTGTGAGTAGAAGAACCAGGAACCGAATTCAAGGAAGCATACACAAACTTTCAATTAATTAATATTAATTCTATAGGTTCAAATGCATAGTTTTAATGGTTTATTTCAAGGTTATCCGGATATCACTCATCTAGTGCATGTTTGATGGTGTCAAGTACCAATTCCAAAGGAACTTCATACCCAACAATCTGAATAGGTAGTGTGTGAGAGAAGAAAAACAAGAAAGCAGAGCTGCCACACATCAAGAAAATCCTTCCAATGTGCAACATTACCCTTGTAAATGTGATCTATAGACAAGGATGATAGAGAAGCAACAACAGTTGTCGCAGCACCAGAAGAGCATCGAAATGGAACTAAATTCAAATGGCCTAAGAGTAGGTCTGAACCCCATGATGATCGACTATCAAACTTCGATAAAAAATCTTTTCCCATGTCCAAACCATTCTTTGTGGTGGAGGAGGGGCGCTATGGAAAAAGTCTATGATGACCCACTAGCAATGAAAGACAAATTCGAATTGTAACTATGTATTATACATTATATCATAAATATTCTTATTGTCCTTATTCTCTCATCATTAAAAAAGGGATAAGGAAAAAAGTTTTTAAATGAAAGGTCATGTGGAAGGAAGAAATCCAAGAGTCACATTGAACTCCAATAAATATGGGGATTGTATCCAAGAAAAGGGATTTTTATCTCTTCAGGCATTGCACATTTTCTGAACTATTTTGGGAATACAATGTTAACTAAAATTGAGAAGCCCTCCTTGGAGTTTTCATGTACTACTACATAAAATTTTAATGAGGAGAAGCATATTTGGCCAAGTTATTTTCTGGATAGCTTTGATTCTCGTGTTGAATGTATTGTGGACTATTCCTTTGCGTTTTTCTCATCACTTGGGTTGTGTAAGAATGTACTCCATAATGTAGACTATTCTTATGTATGATGGTTGCATTCTTGTTTCTTTTCTTCATAGAGTATTGGTCTAAATTTATGGGCGTAGAACTGTAAATGATTGTTTAAATGCTAGACTACTCTATGTTTTCAGTTGTTTATTCGTTCTTGTCTTCTCTCTATGTGAATTGTTTCCTAGGTCCTCGGCAGGAGCATCGATGGTTCTATGTTTAATTTCTAGTTACCTTAGTTTTTTCCAAACGAATGCATCCTAGATTGGCTACATTTCATTCTTTAGCTTAGAAAACCTTCATCGGTGGACCAATATGCAACTAATAAAAAAAAAACAGAAATGGTTTCTAGTCTAGAATCTGGATGGGTTCCCTATTCCAAATGGTGCAAGGTTTGATTGGGAATTCTTATCAAAGTTAATCTCTATTGTTGACAAAGGTTGATTTATCTCACTTCAAAAGAACTGGTGCTAGAAGGAAGGATGGATGGCAAGCCTACCTGTTTGGAGTCATTTCACTTAACTTTTAACCAGCCCATGGATCCTCTCCACATTTTTGTATGGGATGATCCTTTCAGTCTCCCGAAACCCACCAAGGGCATCCCAGTCGAGACAATTAATCTCTTTTCAAACTCAAAATTCGATGGTGAAGGGAATGTCTTTGCATTCACGCATCTCAATTAGTTTAACATCACTCAATAAAATATTAAGGTTGTTTGGGACAATCAAATTCGTCAATTGTTTATTCTCTCACATTTGAAGGGAAGTTAGGACATTGCCAATGAAATCGATTCATAGATGGAAATAATTCATGGAAATATTTATCATTTCTCATGAAGATTATGTTTATCATGAACTCTCTGATGAAATTGCAAAAGTCCGTAAGCTCGAAAAAAAATCTGTGGATGATTTCTTTCAAAGATTCATGCAAATTTACTACAGATTTCCTAAAATAAACAAACCCTCCAACGAAAAAATCCTTGATTGGTTTTCATGTATCGTATCTATTTCTAAAGGATACAATTTGAATAATCAAATTACCTCTCATTCACAAGAATCGGATATAATAATGAAGGACAGGGGATACATGATCTCTAATCATCGCTCTATTGTGGCTATGGGATAATATTTACCAAAACTCTCAAACCCCTTATACCCAGAGTATGAACCATTTATTGTCTTCCCTTTTGAAAATCATGAATATATTTTCGTATGTGACAAATCTCTTATCGAAGAAATCCCATCATTTTCATAATACAAATACATTCATTCTGTTTATACAAATTTCTTTGATGATAATCAACCGCATGAGCATCCAACTATTTATCATGCAGTGTAGTATTTACATTACTCTTTCAATGATGAAACACTAAATGATGAACTAGAACAAGAGGAGTTCCTAGCTTTGATTGACCAAACTCTCTCTCTTAATGATAGTCCACCCATGATGCATAATATTAGCAATCCTTCGAATTTCTGGAACATGTTGAATCACAATCTGATCATGATGACCCTTTTTTTATGACTATTTTGTTGTTCTAGAATTGAATGTGAGTATCAATATATCATTCATTTATCATGTAAAATATGAAATTTTTGATCCCAATCCATAGATGTTAACAATAGAAAATGTAAGGTATGCAAATTACAACAAATTTGTGAATCCCCATGAAGAATTTCAGCAAATGAACAACCCATCACCACGTGAAGCATAGGAAACATCGAGCTGATCCAAGAAATGACATCATATAAATCTTCTCTAGAATTACATGTTAATCCTCAGGGGAAAATGTGTCAATCATTCTTGGATGATATATTAATACTCCAACAATCCTCACATGATTTTGATGATGTTATAGGAGAAGGCCTGGATTCATCCTCCACTCAATATTTCCCTCAAACTATCATATATCATCTCTGCTCTCAGCAGATGGTTCATGTAAAATATGGGCCCAGGGAGTCTTGCCTGGATAATGAGGCACTTTGTTTTCGACCGATGGTTATGACAGGTCCTCATTGTTTTTCTTCAAGCCTTGGAATGAATGATGCCACCCATACAGAGACTCTCTCATAAGTTACATTGCACACAAATTTCATTTATGGGTCTTATCAAGTATGTCACTCATTTTTTATTTTCTCCCAACAGTCCTATGGGAATCATTACAAATTTCATGATGGATTTGAATATTGGTTGGAGGAATCCTACATGTCTACATTTCCCATGAACCATAACGTTTCCAAACTTAACATGCTGGGTGGAGATTTTCCTGAATCGATTTTTCCTGTCTTTGATCTCTCAATACTCCAATGTCTACAACTGACTTTTGAAAAACATGTGGTTGTAGGTTTGGAGTTACTTGATTGGATGCATTGGAACTATGCTTTCACTTAACCTTCTTTCAACCAGTGTAGGGTAGAGTAGGAATAGGATTAGCATAGTTATTTTTTCTTACTTTCTTCTTGCATAATTCATATGTTTTCTTCCTTTTCTGCTTATGTAGCATAGATTTTGGTTTATCTTGGTTTCTTCAATAAATCCACCAACTATTATTATTTTAGGTTGTAGCTCATGATGGCTTTATTTAGTCTAATTTTTTGTTGCATAAAATCTTTCTTCTCATTTGATGCATTTCATTTTTGTTGTTTGACTAAAATCTTGGCTTAACCTTGTCTATCATAAGGAAACCTTGTGCAAAATTCTCTGATAATTCCAACTAGAAGATTCATGTTTGCTTCAACGAAATTCACTCTAACATTCAAAACTGAACAACTTAATATCCTAAATTGTTGAAAGCAACTGTTGTAGGAATCCTTTATAGTCCGGGGAAGAATCATATAAGTTCTTCATGGCCTTGTTGTTCATGATACAAAATGACTTCGCAAACCCTATTGATTAATCTATAGATGGTTGTCTCTCACAAAGGCTTATTGACCAGCTGATCGATGTTCTAGTATCACAGGTTCATTTTCTTGATTCTCAAAACTATGACCAATGAGCTAACATATGCATACAAAACTTCTCAGTAGGTATGTTATTATATAGACATGAACCCTTTAAGATGAAGTTTATTTCAAGAATGTAAAAGGAAGAGAATTGATTTGTGCAAAAGAAATTCAAAATCTTATAACAAATCATGATATCTGTATCTTAATTCTTTAATGATGATTTCCATTAAGTAAAATCATTGGAGTGTTTGTTGTCCAGTGAAGTTGTGCTTGAGACTCTTGGTAAAATTATCCCTTTCCCAACCCTAAAATCTATCTTTCATTTATTGGGAAAAAGAACAGTGTATATCATCTCTAACATATACCTTAAGTAATAAAACAATGAGCTTAAGTTTCCCTCTGACTATCTTAAGTATATTGAAAATATCGAGGGTTACATAATACACAAACATGGACATTGTTATATTGTCTTTCATCACCACAAGCTCCTAAGATTGAATTTTATGGACAAATACTTTTCCCAATTAGTTTGGGTGATGAGACAGATATATGTTGCTTGATCTAGTGAGTTAAAATAGAAGAAATTTGTCTTTTATCATCATGCATTTTTCCATTATGAGGGTGAAACATAATATTTTCATATCATATTGCTTCCTTTAATGAATTGGTTATCTTGATTGATATTTTTTCCTCCTTGTTGAACTTTGAAGGTGTCTTTTCAAGCTCTCTTAACTCGCATTTAACCTTCTTGATTTGATTTGCCATTCTTTTACTTCACTCTTCGAATGATTAGATGCAACATCTTGACTTGGAATGATTCAATGGTTTTCATTGGTTTTATCTTGATATGATCTTGTTTGAGTTTTGGTCATGAAGTTTCCTAGTTTGGTTGCCTTCAACTTGATCTAGATGGGGATTTTACATCATGATAATTCTCTTACCTGTAACATCCCGCTCTAGCGCACTGAGAAAACCTATTCTCTGAGGACACTTGCTCGCAAGTGATCTGGACTTTTATGATGTTAAAACATTTATCCTTGATTATGATGCATTATGATAGATGACATGATGTTTTACTGCTTTGACGTAGACAGGTGCTATTGACTTAGTTTTATTGAGTGTGCAGGGTTTTGGACCTTGAGGATGCAGAGGCATCGATGGAACCCCTTGGACTCCAGATTGAGTCAGGGAGTGTGCTATTTGGGTTGATTTATTTACTGTGATGTTTCATTGATTTGATGATATGATGTTGACATGTTCTGACACGATTGTTGATGATGCAGGCTGACGATAGCTTTCCGACCAGACTCACATATGGAGTAAAGGGGTCACACATGATTTCCAGAGAGGTTGAGGGAGAGGGGTGGATAGCATCCCTGCCACAACCTACTAGCACTCTCGCCGTGGCTCGAACTGTAGGTTAACGATTACCTAGTTCAAGAGGATCCACGATGCCGTGAGGGCAGACTGCGACAGTCGCTCACGATGATTCTAAGGGGCGCGCAATAAGGCGGGGGCCTTATTCCTTAGAGCCCTTAGTCT
>ML784266.1:124307-142856 GCA_009831015.1 Picea engelmannii
ATCTAAACCTAAGTCTAAAACTTCTCTAGGGTAAAATTTTGTTTAGCCTTAAGAAAAAGACTCTATAAAAATAAAAATAAAGATATAAACTAAAACCCACTTAAGTAATAGTTTTTAGTCTTCTTAAATTTAGAGGGTAAAATCCCCGGATGGGGTGTTATCGATGGCCATGGGGTATACGGAGGAGGTTGGCATCAGGCCATCGAGCACGAGGCCACGTGATATGCCCGTGCCGGAACCCATCACCGCCCTCCAGTATTAATTTGATGCAGCCAGCCATTAAGGTTTGTACGCGCGCAATAAAGGTTTGTGTGCTTCCGCTCTCTTGGGTTCTCCATATCATTACTATCACGCAGATGGGATTATCATTTGTTTGCTCGGTGCATAGTCTCCACACCAGGGGTGGTGAGCGTTCCCCTGCATGCTCTTGGGCGAACTTCACTCACTCCCTAGTGCACCTTGTTTTCTCTCATAGTCTCCACGCCTCCTGCGAGTCGGCCTACCTCATCCCTCATCCCATTTCAATGCCTCGTGAATGAGGGAAGCCGCGACGGGGCTCCCCCTGGAGGCCCCGAAGGCCCTCCCTCTCGCCTCCTGCCTTGCAGCCACATACCAGGACTATGGTACCCTGGTTAGCCAATCCACCTCCGCTTCCGGACCCCGCCCCTGCAGAACCGCTACCTGGCATCCTCCTCACTGCGAATCCACCCCGGAACTCTGCAGAAGACCCCCCTTCTCCCCGCAGGCCAGGCAATTATGCGCATCAGGCTCCCGTTTCCAGCACGGGAGTGCAGCTTCGGGATAATCTTGACAACATTTATGACCTGGTGTTCGAGTTACAAAAGGAGATAGACGACCTCCACTTCCGCATAAATTCTACCAACGCCAAGGTGACGATGCTCCTCCATATCTTGGCTTCCATGAGCGCATCCTTTCCCTCTCACCCAGGTGGAGACTCCTCGGCGGAAGTGCCCCATGCAATGACTCAACTTGGCAACACCACAAAGAAAAGTGCAGACAGCGCGGGGACGGCATGCATCACTTCAACGAGCCAGCAACAGCAGATGGAGGCACCAGGGGCCGAGCGAGCGATGGACAGAGTAAATACTGAGATGATTTGGGACTCGGGACTCACCTACTTAGAGGAGCCAGGTGTCTAATTGTGTTTCAAAGGCAAATTTTGTCAATCCTAGCTAGTTTTCTTTTGCATTCATGCTCATACTTACTATTTGTTTAGTCCTAGAACTGTTTAGCAAACTTCTTAGGCTGACTGGACTGGTTTCCCCTCTGTTGGGGCAGTCCAGTGAAGCCATACTGTCTATGGATGTAATCTGGCACTTTCACCAGTTTTTTGAAGGTACTTAATATATCATTCTCTTACTTAAAAAAATAATAATTTAGAGGGTAAAATGAAGAGATGAATAATTTAATTAAAATCCATGGTTTTAAATTTGTAAAGAGGAAATAAATTATTAACTTGTGGAAGTATAAAAAGATTTTAAATTAATAATAAAGGGAAAAGAGTAAATAGAGCAACTGTCATTTTGGCTCTAATAAAAAGGGGAAAGAAGGGAATAATAAGAATTAGGAAACTAAGTAATGGAGGAAACATAATAAAGGAAAGTTGGGAACTTATGGTAAAAAGCGAGGTCAACATAGTAAGGAATCTGCAATTAAGAACCTTCTAATTTGAGCTAATTTAGCAATTTCATTTGTAAGGAAATTATTTAAAACATGTAAGGGGATCTAGGAACACCTAGGAGAAAATTTAGGAGCAACTCTAGGTGGGTGAGGGAAATGAGTAATTTAATAATTTAAAGAAAATAATTATTTGAGGAAAGAGGGGGATGGACGACACTTGTGTGAAGGAGAATATTTAGAATATTTTTATTAAAACTAAATTAAAAGTGATTTAGGGAAAGTGTGAGGTTTGGACAAATCTATAAAAGAAAGGGAAGATGAGGAAGAAAGGGATCGGCTATTAGCGTAACGTTACGCTGCCGGAATTGTGACTTGACTGATTACTTGTGGAGAGTTGGGATTTTTCAGCTTGGATAGGAGTGGTAGCTTGGCCTTGCGAGGCGAGCTGGGAAGATAGATGTACCGTCTGGATAGTGTGTGGCCCCTTTGCGGCTCGGGGGGATAAGGGGGAAACAGAGTACCCCTAGCGATTGGTTGGGAGGTACCGGTGTAGTCTGGACGGTCGGCAAGGGGAGCGACATGGAGCAGGAGCGGTACGGAGTGCACGGTCATCATTCGAGGCGGGAATTAAGGCAACGGTATGTTTTTCATTTGCATGATAGAAGGTATTAGGACCTTGGCCCTCTCTTATTGTTATCAGCATTTTTGTATTGGCATTGTGAGATGAAAAATACTTAGCTTCAATCTGCTTGGATACTCGTTGGATCGATTAGTTTTCTTGCCTTGTTCTGCGGCGATTGAAATTGTGTTACAGTTATAAAATATTCTTCTTACTCTGTTGTTGCATGTCGGTTGGGACAAAAGAGATTTTATGGCTATGTGTATATGTTAATGGGGGCGTTTTATATCATTGTGGGCGTTTATAAATTTCTGTGGGCGTTTTTTATATTGATGTGGGCGTTTTTAGATGACTGTGGGCATTTATAAATCTCGGTGGGTGTTTTTACCTTTGTCGTGGGCGTTTTTACATTGTCGTGGGCATTTTTACACTTCTGTGGGTGTATTTACATTTCTGTGGGCGTTTAAATATCCCAGTGGGCATTTTTACCTTTGTCGTGGGCGTTTTTACATTGTTGTGGGCGTTTATAAACTTCTATGGGCATTTTTATATAGATGTATGGGCAATTCGTTTTTGTAAATTAGTTCTGGCAATTCGTTTTTGTAAATTAGATCTAGCAATTCATTTTTGTAAATTAGATCTGACAATTAGAATTCGTTCTAGCAATTCGTTTTTGTAAATTAGATCTAGCAATTCATTTTTGTAAATTAGTTCTGGCAATTCATTTTGTAAATTAGATCTGGCAATTCGTTTTTGTAAATTAGATCTGGCAATTAGAATTCGTTCTGGCAATTCGTTTTTGTAAATTAAATCTGGCAATTTGTTTTTGTAAATTAGATCTGGCAATTCGTTTTTGTAAATTAGTTCTGGCAATTCGTTTTTGTAAATTAGATCTGGCAATTCGTTTTTGTAAATTAGATCTAAGAATTCATTCTGGCAATTAGATTTGGCATTTCGTTTTTGTAAATTAGATCTGACTTTATTGTTAAGAGCAACCTCCCTTGTTAGTAATGTTTTCCGAATCAGCAATTCAATTATTTGGGTTAATGATAGCAATCTACTTTATTTAATAAAGGCAATCTGCCTTGTATTAGTTAACTTTTCAAAACAACAACTACTTTATATTAGTTAGTATGTATTAATAGCAAGCTACTTTATTTTGTTGATGTTTCAATTAATGTTAATAGTTAGTAGATGAGAACATGGTTAAATTAGAACTGCCCAATTTGAAGGTGTAATGATTACAATTGATTGGTGAATATTGACTATATTGCAATTTCCAGACTTGTTGATTGATCTATGATTGAGAATGCATTATTAATTGCTTGCGATAAGGGTCTTTTGATCGCTTAATTGTACATTTAATAGCAGCATTCTAGTTGATATAGATGCTATGGTCATCAAGAGTAATGACTAGTTGGAAGGAACGTTGGATTAAGGATGGGTTGCATTTAGTGTCCAATTGCTAATGGCTCTTCCCTTATTTTTTTATTTTAGCCAAGCTAGTTAGCTGACGCAAGGCACGAGCTACCTCCTCCGACAACTCCTCGCCCGCTCACAGGATCGATCAAAACAAATCCACTTTTCCTGAGCCGAATTAGCTCTTTAGATCCCCTGTTGGAATCCTCTGCTAAAACCCGATCCACAGGTACTTTAATTCCCTTCACGGCCATCTCCACTTTACCGTGACTTTTCCCCGACTCAATATCAGGGTTCGGGGTTTAGAGCTTCCCGCTGTCGAGAGTCATTGTACTCTTCAATCCCCGATCACCGATGAGCTCCTTTTCACCGATGCGCACCCCTTCTACCTTAGCTTTTGGTCCATGTGACCTCCCCGTATATGACCGCAGTCATACTCTTCATCAGGGTTTCGGACTTTTCGATGCCAAGTTGCAAATGTCCTTTGGATCCGCGATCCTCCGATTCCCGACGCGCTTTATCCCTCCAAGCTAAGCCCTGGCCAATGCGACCACTATTCCCGTGATCATAGTCCTATCTCCCGTCAGGGCTACGGGGTTTCCAATGCCCAATTTCATATGTATACGAGATTCCCGACTCCTCGAATCCCGACTCTCCATTGCACTGATAGCTGGCTTCCACTATGGCACTGTCCTCCTCCTCTGTAGTGATGACAGCTGGCTCTTACTCATCGGGGGTATCACAATTCGCGATTTCAAAAGGCGTAAACACCATGTCCACGAGATTCCCAATATCCCGATGGACCAAACACTGATGGACAGCTTCCTTGTCGGCCCTTTCCCGATGACACCGATCTCCTCCACGCGTCCCTTCCAGATGGACGGCCTCGATTCCTCCAAGATTTCGAGACTTTCGATGTCCCAACTTCCTTGTCCTTCAGGAACTCTGATTTCCCGATGACTGCTATGCCGACTCTCTTCGGATCTCTGACACCTGTCCCTCTGAACGGACGGCTCAGATTATGCCAGGGTTTTCGACCTGGATTTCCCCGATCTCTTGTCCACGAGAATGTCGATTTCCCGATGCGCCTCAGTACCGATGGCACTCTATCTCTGCCACGTGTCTCTGCTAACGGATGACCCAGATCGCTCCAGTGTTTCGAGACTTGGAAGGTCTTGATTCTCTTTCCCTCAAGAATCCCTATTTCCCGATGGCTAATATCCTGACTGCTAAGCCTCGTGCAGCTCCTATCCAATCTGACAGCTGACGAGATTTCTGCTCCAGATATGACGGCTCAGACACTTCTTCTGCATGCCTACTCCAGAGGCTAAACTCTGGTCATCTCCTCCCGATGCAACGACTGACGGGATTTCTGCTCCAGATCTGACGGTTCAGATCCGTCCTTCTTTTGTGCTCCTCCGGCTGCTAAACTTTGTGCGCCTTCTCCCGATCCAACGACTTACAAGATTTCTGAGTGAGATCCAACGGCTGACGATCTCCTCCTTCTATAGGCTCCTCCTAAGCTCCTCCTGGACGTGGAAATCAACGGTCCATATCTCTCTCCTCTGCCGATCCGATGGTTGCTGAGCTCTCATGAGCTTCCTACGCACTTTCTCCCAAACTTAGAAGAATTTCCAAGTTCTCAAAGGCCTCCGACCTTTGTTCTCTTCTCTCTCTCTCTGCGAACTCCTTCACCTAGAGCTTCGCTGCACGTATACAAGGCTGACCCTCCTGAGCTTCTCAATTGCTCAGACCTCTAAGGGATTTGATCTTTCTTCTCCCACAGATGGAGAATGTTTAGATGCCCTCATGGCTCCTTTTGCTCCAGCAACCTCTGGCTTAGCTTTCAGGGTGTTCTGTAACCCTGAGAAGGTTCCCTTAGTGGACCCTTCCTCTAACTTCAGAACTCAAAGAGTTCTTTTCTCCTCTGTGCCTGTCTGCATGCTTACTCGATGCCCTCCTGGCATAGTATCCTTCCACAGAACATTTAGCAGTTCTGTCTCCTTTCGTGCATTCCTTGCACTTGCTTGATGCCCTCTTGGCAGATCTCTATAGAACCCTCAATGATTATGTTTTCTTCTTCCTGAACTTCTCAACAGAAGTCCTTCCTCTGTGCACTCCTTGCACTGGCTCAATGCCCACCTGGCAGAGCTTTACAGACCTCCTCAGAGCTTTTGTCTTCTTCTTCAACTCTCAGCAGAGTTCTTCCAACTACACCTTGTGCCCGTGCTCAATGCCCACCTGGCAGAGCTCTACAGAATTCACAGCAGAATTCTGTCTGCAACTGTGTCTCTCATACACAGCCTTGCCTCCTAAGGTACTCAGCAACCTTGAGGTCTTCCTCCTGAGTTGTTGACTCTAGTTCCTGTGTCGTAGCACGTCTTTGTCTGAATCCGCAGTATTCAGAAGTGCATCCTCAATGCACCGGTATTCAGAGACCGCAGTACTCTGTCACACCCTCCTAGCATGAAACCTCAAAGACCTTCGCCTGAAATCACACAAACTCCCTGCAAATGCACCACACACATCTACAACATACATAAAGAACACACACAGACATCCATATAACACAGAACATGTGTAGGAAAAACTACTTCTATTTATATTAACAATGACAAATGCCTATTTGTACAAGGTGTTCGCGAGCTTTCTCTGGCTCTACTCTTACAACCATTACAATCTTTTCCAAATGAGATCTTCCAAATCTCTTTTACCTGAGGGGCTCTTAGAGTGCTTCCCTCCAAACCTACCTATCATATTCAATTACATTGAATGGGTTGTCTAGTCCAAAATCGGATCTAGATCTCAACCATTACACACATTAAAGGCCGATCTACCTAACGCTTGCACAAAGGCACGACTTCTATGGCTCACCAGCCTAAGCATTTAATTACATTCAATTCAAATTTCAAATGAGGCTGCACCTCTCTTCAGCTTGAATGCGCGTGCTCAACGCGGCTAGCTGGCTGGCTGGCTGACGTGGAGAGATGCTCCTGCATCAAACTCCTTAGCTGCAAAATCATGAGCTCCTGCTCATGCGCTTCCCCTCTAAGCGGTTGGAAATCCTCCCGGATCCCAAACAAATATCTGGAGCTTCTCATCTACTCCATCTTGCTGTTGCTGCTGTTTCTGCTGCACCGCTGCTGCTGCTTCTTTCCTTCTGCTCAGCTGCTCCTCTCTGGCAGTCTCTGCTGACCCTAACATCAGCCTTCTGATCTCCTCAATCGTTGTATCTAGCTACTCCAGTGGCTGGTCCTACTCATGCAGTCTCCTCAGCTGCAAAAAATTTCTGCAATTGGGAAAATCGCTATGATCTCCCATGCCATCTTCTTCATCTTCATCGGTGGCCTCAAGTTGCCACTCTACTACAGACTTCATCTCTACAGTCTCCCTTTGACTGACTTGTTGTTCAGTCACCTTCCCTGACAGTTCAACTTCTGTCAGTTCTCTTGCTGGCCCTGGATTGTTCAGCCAATCCACCAGCATCTCTAGCTCCATCTCCCATGGAGTGATAACTTTACCTGCCTACTCCTTGGCTTCCTTTGCTGCTAGCTCCAATGCTACAGCTCTTTCAGCTTCCTGGATGAATATGTTGAGACACTCCTCAGAATGCTTGTTTTCTTCTTCTGCTTGGGCATCTTCCAAAGTCTGCTCCAATTCCTCCTTGGCAGTCATCATCCGTTGAGACTGTTCTGCTGCTGCACCATCTGCAACACCGATTTCCAATTCCCCCAATCATCATAATATCATCCTGATCTTCCTCCTCTTTTGTCAGCTGCACCTGCTGATCTAAATTCATCTCTAGATTTATGAGACCCTCAGACAGTCTCATCTGCTCTGTCAGCTTCTCGAGTTGATCCCAACTCATCTGCTCATCCCTGGCCACTTGGTAATATGGGATGTCTTTGCTGCCTTCCTAGCAGACTATGAGATCAATCAATCCCATCGTCATCAGCAACCCTTGCTGAATTGAACTCACGTCCGAGTCCACGAGACTTTCAGATAGTCTCAATTTCTCATCTCTTCCCACCTAGCAGTCTGAGATGCTTCTACTGCCCTCCTGGTAGTCTTCGAGATCCCGCAGCGATCTCCTTTCATTGCCCAACTGGCAATGTGAAATTCCCTGGCTGTCCTCCTGACAGTCCGTGAGATCCCGCAGTGACCTCAATTCATTGCCCTCCTGGCAAACGGGAATTTCTACTCTGCCCTCCTGGCAGTGCTTGAGATCCTCAGCCAATCCCAATTCATCCTCTTCATCATCGAGACCTCTCCCAGTCTCTAGGTCACATACCTCAATCGTCTTGTTAACAGCCTCCACTATCTTCTGACCATCAACTCCTTGACTGGTCATTTTGCTTTTGGCTTCTTTCATGGGCTATTCATACACCCATCTCGGCTCCTTATCCTGTCGTATCTTCAATGCAATATTTTTTATATCTGCCCTTAATTCAGCAAGCTTCTATGCTTGGCTCTTCCTCCTAGCATGCCTATGGCCTTTAGTAACCATCGTGCTATCTCTGTCTGCTCTCCTAGCAGTCCTGCTGCTGTCACTCCACACTAAGAGTTCTACAAGCTTCATCATCCTACAGTCTCCCTGACTGTCTTCTTGACTGTTGCCTACCTGCAAGCAATCGTCATAGAGCCCTCAGCACTCTGTCTTCTTTCACCTACAATATACAGATGAATTTCCTGCTCTGATACCACTTGATGCAAGGCACGAGCTACCTCCTCCGACAACTCCTCGCCCGCTCACAGGATCGATCAAAACAAATCCACTTTTGCTGAGCCGAATTAGCTCTTCAGATCCCCTGCTAGAATCCTCTGCTAAAACCCGATCCATAGGTCCTTTAACTCCCTTCACGGCCTTCTGCACTTTACCGTGACTTTTCCCCAACTCAATATCGAGGTTCAGGGTTTCGAGCTTCCCGCTGTCGAGAGTCACTGTACTCTTCAATCCCCGATCACCGATGAGCTCCTTTTCACCGACGCGCACCCCTTCTACCTTAGCTTTTGGTCCATGTGACCTCCCCGTATATGACTGCAGTCATACTCTTCATCGGGGTTTCATACTTTTCGATGCCAAGTTGCAAATGTCCTTTGGATCCGCGATCCTCCGATTCCCGACGCGCTTTATCCCTCCAAGCTAAGCCCTGGCCAATGCGACCACTAGTCCCGTGATCATAGTCCTGTCTCCCGTCGGGGCTACGGGGTTTCCAATGCCCAATTTCATATGTCTATGGGATTCACGACTCCTCAAATCCTGACTCTTCGTTGCACTGACAGCTGGCTTCCACTATGGCACTGTCCTCCTCCTCTGCAATGATGACAGTTGGATCCCACTCATCGGGGGTATCGCGATTCACGATTTCAAAAGGCGTAAACACCATGTCCACGGGATTCCCAATATCTCGATGGACCAAACATCGATGGACGGCTTCCTTGTTGGTCGTTTCCCGATGACGCTGATCTCCTCCACACGTCCCTTCGAGATGGACGGCCTCGATTCCTCCAGGATTTCGAGACTTTTGATGTCCCAACTTTCTTGTCCTTCAGGAACTCCGATTTCTCGATGAATGCTATGCCGACTCTCTTCGGATCTCTGACACATGTCCCTCTGAACGGACGACTCAGATTATGCTGAGGTTTTCGACCTGGATTTCCCCGATCTCTTGTCCACGGGAATGTCGATTTCCTGATGCACCTCAGTACCGATGGCACTCGATCTCTACCACGTGTCTCTACTAACGGACATCCCAGATCACTCCAGTGTTTCGAGACTTGGAAGGTCTTGATTCTCTTGCCCTCGAGAATCCCGATTTCCCGATGGATAATATCCCGACTGCTAAGCCTCGTGCAGCTCCTATCCAATCTGACGGCTGACGGGATTTCTACTCCAGATCTGACGGCTTGGATGAATTCTTCTACGCGCCTACTCTAGAGGCTAAAATCTGATCATCTCCTCCTGATCCAACGGCTGACTAGATTTCTACTCCAGATCTGACGGTTCAGATCCGTCCTTCTTTTGCGCTCCTCCGACTGCTAAACTCTGCGCGCCTTCTCTCGATCCAACGACTTACGGGATTTCTGAGTGAGATCCGACAGCTGATGGTCTCCTCCTTCTGTAGGCTCCTCCTGAGCTCCTCTTGGACGTGGAAATCAACGGTCCAGATCTCTCCCCTCCATCGATCCGATGGTTGTTGATATCTCCTGAGCTTCCTATGCACTTTCTCCCAGACTTGGAAGAATTTCCAAGTTCTCAAAGGCCTCCGACCTTTGTTCTCTTCTCTCTCTCTCTGCGAACTCCTTCACCTGGAGCTTCGTTGCGCGTATACAACGATGACCCTCCTGAGCTTCTCAATTGCTCAGACCCCTAAGGGATTTGATATTTCTTCTCCCACAGATGGAGAATGTTTAGATGCCCTCCTGGCTCCTTTTTCTCTAGCAACCTCTGGCTTAGCTTTCAGGGTGTTCCGTAACCCTGAGAAGGTTCCCTCAGTGGACCCTTCCTCTAACTTCATAACTCAAAGAGTTATTTTCTCCTCTATGCATGTCTACATGCTTACTCGATGCCCTCCTGGCAGAGTATCCTTCCACAGAATGTTCAGCAGTTCTGTCTCCTTTCGTGCACTCCTTGCACTTGCGTGATGCCCTCCTGGCAGAGCTCTACAGAACCCTCAATGATTTTGTTTTCTTCTTCCTGAACTTCTCAACATAAGTCCTTCCTCTGTGCACTCCTTGCACTGGCTCAATGCCCACCTGGCAGAGCTTTACAGAACTCCTCGAAGCTTTTGTCTTCTTCTTCAACTCTCAGCAGAGTTCTTCCAACTACACCTTGTGCCTGTGCTCAATGCCCACCTGGCAGAGCTCTACAGAATTCATAGCAGAATTTTGTCTGCAACTGTGTCTCTCATACACAGCCTTGCCTCCTAAGGTACTCAGCAACCTTGAGGTCTTCCTCCTGAGTTGTTGACTCCAGTTCCTGTGCCGCAACACATCTTTGTCTGAACCCGCAGTATTCAGAAGTGCATCCTCAGTGCATCGGTATTCAGAGACCACAGTACTCTGTCACTCCCTCCTGACATGAAACCTCAAAGACCTTCGCCTGAAATCACACAAACTCCCTGCAAATGCACCACACACATATACAACATACATAAATAACACACACAGACATCCATATAACACAGAACATGTGCAGGAAAAACTGCTTCTGTTTATATTAACAATGGCAAATGCTTGTTTGTAGAAGGTGTTCGCGAGCTCTCTCTGGCTCTACTCTTACAACCATTACAATATTTTCCAAATGAGATCTTCCAAATCTCTTTTACTTGAGGGGCTCTTAGAGTGCTTCCCTCCAAACCTACCTACCCTATTCAATTACATTGAATGGGTTGTCTAGTCCAGAATCGGATCTAGATCTCAGCCATTACACACATTAAAGGTCGATCTACCTAACGCCTGCACAAAGGCATGGCTTCTATGGCTCACCAGTCTAAGCATTTAATTACATTCAATTCAAATTTCAAATGAGGTTGTGCCTCTCTTCAGCTTGAATGCACATGCTCGACGCGGCTGGCTGGCTGGCTGGCTGACGTGGAGAAATTCTCCTACATCAGTAGCCTACAGTTGATATTACTTACATGTTAACCTTGGCAAAGTTCCGACTGGCTTATTGATGTATATTTAGTGTTGTTTTAGATGGAACTGTATGGCCTTATGGATGCAATACCGATGGTTTTAGTTATCGGTACTTGAGCAGTGGTTAGTATGTAGTGAATGATTGACATAGATTTAGTTTTTGCGCATTGAGGATTTATGTAGTAGATGGTGGATCTAGATATTTAGTTTTTATATAGTTATTTCTAATGATGGCTTAAACTTACTTATTTTGGCGCCCATGATTATTTAAGAATTGAATGACATGTTGCCTGATGAATGAGACTTACACGCAATGGAATAATCATGTAATGTAATGCTTCATGTTAAATGCTTAGGGTAAGGTTAATGTTAGTGTAATGTTTTAAGGTAACGATAGTATAATGAAATGTTTAATGTTGGTTCTAATGGTTATGGAACTGTTAAGGTGATGTTGGGTATATGTTTTATGTAAATGTGGAAATAATATTGTAGATAACTTGTAAGTTGCAAGGTGGTCGTCATTTTATTTAGTTATGATCAATGTAATGTTGATTTATTTTATGGTAAAGTTATTGTAACTTCATTGCATTGGTAGCATACAAGGAGTAATGTGGTTGGAGATTGATGTTTTAGTTGCAAGGTTATTATAACATAAGATGTGAGGTTGTTAAGATAATGTTATTGTAATTTTATGGTATATGTAACATATAGGATGTATTGAGATTGTTAATTAATTTCAGGGTTAGTACTATAATTGGAATTGTCCAAACTCACAGTTGTATGATATCAGACTCTTCGATCTGATAAAGTTAGTCGCTCTGTATATAATTCTGTGTGTGTAATTATTTTTCTGTGTAAAGAATTCAGTGTCGTATCAAGAGTCTCGGGCCCTTTAAAGGCAGGGTTTCCACTCTTGCGACACACCTCTAAGGTCGTATCAGTAGTCTCAGGCTCTTTAAAGGCAGAGTTCCCACCACTGTGACCTCCTGATAGAGATTACTAATTTCTGCCTGAGTAGTCGGCCAGGAGCCTATCTGACCTTCTCTCTTTCCGGAGTAGAGAACTAAGATTAAACGCCCTGCTTTCTTGTGCAGAAATAGTAAAATCTACTACTATGGATTCTTCCATCTGTGTTCGTACTGTACATAACACAGTATGTTGTTTAATGCTTGCAGTTACTTGTTGTGCGCCTTATGTCTATGGTCATTTAATGCTTGCAGTTACTTGTTGTGCGCTTGATGTCTATGGTCGTTTAATGCTTGCAGTTACTTGTTGTGTGCCTTATGTCTTCTTGTTGTGATCATCGTGGTTGTGTCTTGTTAGTCGTCGGGTGGCGACGTAGAGTCAAGTGTGTCTGTTTCCTTTTTACATGCGCGCACACACCTTAAACAAAAAATAAATAAATAAATTTGCACCTGTTATTAGAGTTGTTGTCGTAACGAGGAGGATGTTACATATGGTATCAGAGTTGGTTCGACCCGTGACTTGGGATTCGCTACGGATTTCGTGACATGATTTGATTTGATTATATTGTTGTTTATCGAGTTGATTGTGTGTGTGCAGGTAATCATGGTTAGAGGATGCCATGGAGTCAGATGACGGGGTGCTAGGGGAGGAGGCGTGATGCCTCCAGTAGCATCCACGCCTGAAGGGTGTAACCCCCAGGGAGGTGAGCAGGTTATCGAATAGGAGCAGATAGCAGTTGGTGATGTTGTTGGGATGATGAGATCTTTTCAGCACATGTCCAAGGCACTGATCAGCTGATTGGACAGAGACGAGGCCAGGGCGTCGGCACCTGCTGAGGTTCCGTCGCGCGCACTGGCCGTTACAAGTAGCATTCACCGTGAACTCGAGAAGGTTAAATTTCCCGAGTTCTTTGGTGCCCCGGATGGCGCCGCCGTCGAGGCATGGTTGGAGAATATGGCTATGTGCTTCGCAATTCGCGATTATACCTCCAACATGAAGGTCCGCATGGTGGTCTTTCAACTGAAGGGAAGCGCTCTTCTATGGTGGAAGACGCTCCTACCGCAGCTGAACATGGCCATTGAAGACGTGTCTTGGGAACTGTTCGATGAACGGTTCCGAGAGAGGTACCTTTCAAAGGATTTCATTGAGCATTATCTCAATGAGTTCAACGCATTACGACAGGGAGGTCATACGGTGCCCAAGTACGAGGCACATTTTATGGAGCTGCTCCGGTATGCTCCGCACCTTAACACTGAGAAGCTCAAGGTCAACAGGTTCATGTTTGGCCTTAACGACAGCCTACATGCAAAGGTTAGGATCTTTATGCCTCAAACCTTGCACGACGTTGTCCAAAAGGCCCTCATAGAAAAGGAGGAGCTTATCAGTGGGGGTCAAACCAGGACTCCAGCGAGACCAGCAGGGCAGGGTTCATCTGGTACACCGCAGCATCAGACACTAGCGAGACATACACTGGGATATCGTGGCTTCCAGAGAGGATCCATTTTCACTACTCCCCAATGACTGCCGCCTCAACAATGGACACCTTATCGAGGACCACAACATTAGCAGCAGCGGCAGCAGCTTCATCATGTTCAGCAGAACAGACCTGGGTTCCAAACCGGTGGGCCGTCATCTTCTACTTCGGGTACCAGGACTACTGGGCCGAAGAAGGGGTGTTGGACGTGTGGGGAGCCACACTACCAGCGCGACTTTCCTGTGGAGAGGACCAGAGTGTTCGGATCAGCTAGACCCACTACCGTGGGAGATATATGCAAGGCCCATAAAATTCATGCGGCGGTGAATAACCGTCAGGCAGAGCACCAGTCGACTGTGCTAGAGACGACAGGTACTGTCACTGACCAGACCCTTAGTATTTTGATAGACCCAAGTGCTACTGAGAGTTTCATTTTTGGTGCAGCGCTAAAAAGGATTAAGGTAAAGGCAGTCAAACATGACGAGTTTAGCTTTGTAGAGATGGCTTCAGGAGCCAAACAGAAGGTTTGAGGAAAGGTTACGGGTTGTGCCCTTAACCTGGGAGAGTTTGTCACGAGGGTCAACTTGTACGTCACTATCTTAGGATCTTATGACGTCGTGATTGGTATGGATTGGTTGGAATCGCATGAGGCGATACCCAACTGTAAGACGAAACAGTTGAGCTTGGTCGATAATGAAGGACAAAGACGTGTGATTGTAGGACGGAACCAGGGAGTATTCCTAAGGTTCATCTCTTCCTTACAGTTACGGAAGAGTATGCGCAAGGGGTGCAAGATTTATGTGATCCTCGCGCTAAACGAAAAGGGAGTAGTGGAAGATCTAGAACACCTTCCGGTGGTGAGAGAGTTTGCGGACGTGTTTCCAGAGGAGTTACCGGGGATGCCACCGGAGAGGGAATTGGAGTTTACCATAGACCTAAAACCGGAGACCGAACCGATAGCAAGAACGCCTTATCAAATGTCGACCCTGGAGTTGCAAGAGCTGAAAATGCAACTGAAGGAGTTGTTGGACCTGGGACTGATACGCCCTAGTGTGTCATCGTTAGGTGCACCAGTTATTTTCATACGAAATAAGGATGGATCATGGAGGCTTTGCATTGACTACCGTCAACTGAACAAGGCTACGATCAAGAATAATTATCCCTTACCAAGAATTGATGATCTGTTTGATCAAATGAAGGGTGCGACGGTGTTCTCCAAGATCAATTTGCGATCAGGGTATCACCAGTTATGGATCAAGGAGGATGACGTCCCTAAGACCGCCTTTAAGACGAGATTTGGACATTATGAGTTTACTGTTTTACCGTTTGGACTGACAAACGCCCCAGGAGTATTCATGAGTTTGATGAACGGTGTGTTCCGCGAGTACTTGGACAAGTTTGTCCAAGTATTCATTGACGATATCTTGATCTACTCTCGGACGATGGAGGAGCATGATGAGCACTTGTGCTTGGTACTACAATGTCTATGAGAGCACAAATTGTATGGGAAGTTGTCCAAATGCTCTTTTTATCAATCAAGGATTCACTACTTAGGGCATGTCATCTCCGGCGAAGGTATTGTTGTGGATCCAGCCAAGGTTGAGGCTATTATGGAATGTCCTGCGCCGACGAATGTCACAGAAGTGCATAGTTTTATGGGTTTAGCAGGATACTATCGACGGTTTGTCGAGGGATTTTCGAAGATAGCAAATCCGATCACGGAATTGCAGAAGAAAAACAAGAAGTTTGTTTGGACCGAGAAATGCGCGGAAGCATTTCGAAGGCTTAAAGAGTTGTTCACCATAGCGCTGATACTAAAGGTCCCTGTTATGGATGCAGACTTCTTGGTATGCACTGACGCATCCAAGGAAGGTTTAGGCGGAGTCTTGATGCAAGACAGACGAGTGATTGCTTACATTTCGAGGAAACTGAGAAGGCATGAGGAGAACTACGCGACACACGATTTTGAGTTATTAGCCATTGTATGTGCCTTGAAGGTTTGGAGACACTACCTTGTTGGACGAAAATTTGAATTAAGGACTGATCATTGTGGACTACAACACATTTTTACGCAAAGCGACCTGAACGCGCGACAACGACGTTGGTCGGAATTGATTAGCGAGTACGACTTCGAGATTACTTACATAAAAGGAACAGTGAACTGAGTGGCTGATGCTTTGAGTCAGAGACAACGTATCTTCTCGGTGTTGCCTCTTCAAACGAACTTACGTGAGAAAATTCTCACTTTACAACGTGACGACGAATGGTACATAGAGGTCGAGGGTTTTTTCGGACAAAACACATGATGGTACCATGATATGAGGGATTTTCTTTTGATAGTGATGGCTTATTGAGGTTTAGAGGTTGGATTTACGTACCACCAAACGACGAGTTGAGGATGTTGATCCTGAGCGAGGCTCATAGAGCAGTTTGCATGGCTCACTCAGGAATCACGAAGATGAGGGCAGACCTTAAATCCTTATTCTTCTGGAAGGGAATGAAGGCCGACATAGTTAGCTTTGTGGCTAGATGTCTAGAGTGTCAGCAGGTAAAGGCTGAACATAGACACCCGTTAGGATTACTTCAACCACATGCCATTCCAGAATCGAAATGGGAAGTTATTTCGATGTATTTTATTGTTGGATTGCCACTGACGGCAAGGAGACACGACTCGATTTTTGTAGTAGTAGACACTCTGATGAAGAGTGCTCACTTTATTCCTGTGCGTACAACGTATCAGGCACCTGACATAGCGAGAGTTTTCATCAGTGAGATTGTGAGCCTACATGGCGTGCCTAAGAAGATTATATACGATCGAGGATCGGTGTTTACTGGACGATTTTGGATGAGTTTCCAAGAGGCCTTGGGAAACCAACTTAATTTTAGTACTGCGTATCACCCAGAGACTGACGGACAGACCGAACAAATGAACCAAACCTTGGAAGACATGTTTCGCATGTACGTGATGGGCCAACAAAAGCATTGGGAGGAATTCTTTCCTCTAGCAGAGTTCGCTTACAACAACAGTTACCAGAGCACCATTAAGATGGCGCCTTTTGAGTTTCTTTAGGGGAAACCATGTCGGATGCCCTTGAGTTGGGATTGGCTTGAGGATAGGGTCCTGGTGGGACCAGAAGCGATCCAAGAAATGGAAGAGAAAATGAAAACCATAAGACAAAGGATTAAAGAAGCACAGGATCGACAGAAGAGTTATGCCGATGTGCACCAAGTCAATCGTAGTTACGAGGTCAGCGATCGAGTCTTCTTGTGGGTTAAACCGCATAAGAGTTCGATCAAGTTTGGAAAGGGATATAAACTCTCTCCTAGGTTCATGGGACCTTTCGAGATTGTGAAGAGAAAGGGGCTCGTGGCCTATCGACTAGCCTTGCCTGATTTTTTGAGGCGTATGCACGATGTTTTTCATGTATCTGTTTTGAGACATTATATTAGTGATCCTACACACGTGATTGACATGAGCTGCTTGCAGGTATCGGATGAGGGAGCACTCACGGCTGAGCCAGTCTGCATCTTAGATCATCACATTCAACAGTTACGACGTCGAGCGGTAGATCAGGTCAAGGTCCACTGAGACAGTTATAGTCCGCACTCGGCGACTTGGGAGGATGCATATGATATGCGCCAGCAGTTCCCATTTTTGTTTGATAGATAGACTTAAGATACTATGGTACTTTTATTTTGAAATTTATACTGAGAAACTTCAGGATGAAGTTTAGACCAAGAGGGGGTGTATGTAACATCCCGCTCTGGCGCACTGAGAAAACCTATTCTCTAAGGACACTTGCTCGCAAGTGATCTGGACTTTTATGATTTTAAAACATTTATCCTTGATTATGATGCGTTATGATAGATGACATGATGTTTTACTGCTTTGACGTAGACAGGTGCTATTGACTCAGTTTTATTGAGTGTGCAGGGTTTTGGACCTTGAGGATGCAGAGGCATCGGTGGACTCTGGATTGAGTCAGGGAGTGTGCTATTTGGGTTGATTTATTTATTGTGATATTTCATTGATTTGATGATATGATGTTGACATGTTCTGACAGGATTGTTGATGATGCAGGCTGACGATAGTTTGCCGACTAGACTCACATATGGAGTAAAGGGGTCACACACAATTTCCAGAGAGGTTGAGGGAGAGGGGTGGACAACATCCCTGCCACAGCCTACTAGCACTCCCGTCATGGCTCGAACTGTAGGTTAACGATTACCTAGTTCGAGAGGATCCACGATGTCATGAGGGAAGACTGCGACAGTTGATCACGATGATTCTAAAGGGCGTGCAATAAGGCGGAGGCCTTATTCCTTAGAGCCCTTAGTCTCCCACAAGTTCACCTAGCGGAGTGTTGACTCCAGGGGTTATAGATGTCTACCAATCAGTCAAGTTGGCGAGTGGCACCCTTGGAGCACGTGGTGCATCCTGAAGGGCACGTCATGCAAAAGAAACACAAGTCAGCGAGTGGCACCCTTGGAGCACATGGTGCATCCTGAAGGGCACGTCGCGCGAAAGAAACACAAGTTAGCGAGTGGCACCCTTGGAGCATGTGGTGCATCCTGAAGGGCACGTCGTGCAAGAGAAACAACCGGGGCGAGTGGCACCCTTGGAGCACGTGGTGCGTCCTAAAGGGCACGTCTGTTAAGAACCAAACATCAATATAGCATAGAAAAACCTCAGGAAAAGTACTCAACGCCTTGAAAAAGAGATAATTTCAGATAATAAGCCTCTTCGAGGGGGCAACCTCCTTTTACCCCACTTAAATGTTCAAGTACAAGA
>ML784266.1:163022-198266 GCA_009831015.1 Picea engelmannii
TGTGAGACTAAAGAAAAGTTTGATGAAAATGCTAGTCTCTTGTTGTTGAAGTTAAGGAAGGTTTGCAGGAATATGATCATATACACCAGGTCTATTAAAGAGCTACAAATCAGATTTGGATGATGAAATTGATGAGGGCTTTTTGTTGAGGTACATGTTGAGTACATGGTTGAGACAAGTAGTTGATGACTTGGCACATACATGAGGTGTATAGTTGATGATGTTGGTACATATTGATGAGTCATAGTTGATGATTAGTTGACACATGATTGGTACATACTTGGTACATGGTTGGATGCACTTGTTTATGGTATAGGTTGATTACAGGTTGTTTGGTACAGGTTGGTGCATGGTTGATGCACTTGTTCATGGTACAAGTTGATTACAGGTTGATGCACGGTTGATGCATGGTTCAGATTTATTGGTAAAAGTTTACAGCGGTATATCTCATAGTGACATGTTGACAGTGGTTCCATCATTCTACTTCTACTTGAGGGTGGTAGGACGGGGCAAGGATAGGTGGTTGTAGCCACCTTCCAGTTGTAGCCGGAGAACATAGGGGGTTGTAGCCTCCTTCTGGTTGTGGCCAGAGAAATGGGGAGTTGGAGCTTCCCTCAGGTTGTAGCCTGAGAAACTAGGGGGTTGGAGCCTCCTTCCAGTTGCAGCTGGAAAACAAAGGAAGTTTGTGCTTCCAATGAATGTAATTCTTCAAAACATATAAGAAAAAGCATTATGTGGTTTTCTCCCGATTTGGGTTTCCACGTAAAACATTGGTGTACTGTGTATGTGTATGTTTGTTCATTTTTTCATTGCTTATTTACTCTGCAGTTATTGGATGATAATGCTTCATTGATATAATAGTTGAATTATATGGTTAAAAAGGATTAAATTTCTTGATTATTGATTCACCCCCCCTCTCAGTAATCCAACAGGTTGTGTAAGAATGTACTCCATATTATAGATTATTCTTATGTATGATGGTTGCATTATTATTTATGTTCTTCATGGAATATTTGTCTAAATTCGCGGGTGTAGAACTGTAAATGATTGTTTAAATGGTAGACTACTCTATGTTACAGTTGTTTATTCATGTTCTTGTCTTTGCTATGTGTGAACTATTTCCCAGGACCTCAATAGGGGCATGGTTGGTTCTATGTTTACTTTCAGGTTACCTTAGTTTCGTCTGAATGCATGCATATTATATTAGTTGCATTTCAATATTTATCTTAGAAAACCTTCATCCATGGACCGGGCTGCAACCGGTAAAACCAAAACCAGAAATGGTTACTAGACCAGAATCTGGATGGGTTCCCTATTCCAAATGGTGGGAAGTTTGATTGGGACTTCTTATCGGGGGTAACCCCTATTGTTGACAAAGGGATATTTCTCCCATAGCCACAACTTGGTAATATTTTTTTCACCCAATCATTGCCTAGTCATTGCCCAGTCACTACCTAGTCAACCTATGAATGCCTAACACGTCATGTCCATGTGTCACTCGAGGGTAGGTTTGTTTCACTGCTACATGTCACCTAGGGATATGACCATGTCACTACCACATGTCCCAATGTGGTAGGTGCATGAAAAGGGGGAATAAACTTAGGATAAGAAATAATATTAAAAAATTAAATGTAGGGTTTGTGGAGTTATGGGAATGCAGAGGTAAAGGAGGTATGTGAGGAGATAAAAAACAGTAAAATGACTAAGTATGAGGTGAAAATTAAAATAGGGGAATGGAAAGTTCATTTTGGTGAAGGAAGGATTGTGGGTCTGTGGGCATGCGGCAGTGGAGACATGGGAAAAAGGTAAATAGGATAACTAGTCGTCCTGCATCTGCATTTCAAGAAAATGACTAAGTATGAAAAGGGTAAAGAGTGGATTTTGGAGGACGTGGAGGTAAGAGGTGAAAATTGAGGGTAGCACGATTGTGGGTCTACAGACCTAGGGACATGTAGTTCTAGGACATGTCCTCCCACATCACTTGGAAAGAAGACTAAGTGTAAGAAGAGTAAAACCTGGTAATTCATGAAAAATGACTAGTGTTGAGGAGGTAAGTAGTAGGGTTATGTGAGTCATATAGTTATGTAAAAATAAGAAATTGGAAATGAAATATGAAATCCGGAAAAAGGAGAATGTAAATGAATTACAAAAATTCTCTGAAAAAAGGAAATGAATTATGAGAAAATGGAAATGAATTATGAAAATGAACTTAGAAATTGAGAAAATATTAAAAATGGGAATATAAAAAATGGAAAATGGAAATATGAAAAATGGAAAATGGAAAAAGGAAATAAGAAAAGTAAAATGGAAAATGAATTATTAAAATAATAATGAAAATGAATAAGTGGACATGGAAAATGGAAATGAATTATGAAAATGAATGTGGAAATGAATCATGCAAATGACTAAGTGGTGGGTATTATGAAAATTAACTAAGAGGATAATGAAAATGAAAATGGGTTAAGCATGGAAATGGTTAAATGTGGAAATGGTTAAGTATGGAGAATAGTGAGGAAGGAGAGTACAGAGAAAATAAAGAAAAATGGCTAAGTATAAAGTGTGGAAGGCGGAGAATGAGGAAATGAAAAAATGGCCAAGTATGGGGCAAGAGAATGTGGGAAAAATGGGATATCTTGGGCATATGAGCTCTGTTTGGATTCTGTAAAGTAATGAATAGAGCTGAGACATAGGGCTATTTAGTGAGAAGATAAAACTGAACAATTTCCTTCTTTAAATATCTTTTCTTTTCTTTTTCTTTTTTTACAAAAAGAAACCAACTCTATTAGTCTTTCATTATGATGAACTAGAGAACTAAAGCTCATTGGAAACTTGTTGTTTCTTCATGATCAACAATTGAATATTCTTCAGAAATTTTCAAGTTAGGAAAAAAATTGGTCTCTATTTCAAAGAAAAATAGGTTCACATTTTTACCCCAATCATTTAGTTGATGGTTGACATGAAAAAACATCAACAATATCAAAGGATGTCAATTCTTCAAATTAAACTCATTAATGATAGGAAATTATGCAATACAAAGCCTTTCTTCGCGATGGAAAGTGATCAACTCCAATTAATATGTGGCAAAGCTTTTCTTCGAGATGAAAAGTGGCCAACTTAAATTAATATGTGGCATTCTTTGTTGGGAACCTAACCCCTCACGTAGGTAGAATAATATGTTCTGATGTAATAAATGTCAATATTAATAAGGCCTAGCATAAGGAAGAATAAGTCCAATGTAACACGACCTAATAGAAGCTTCCGCTTCTAGAAGGATATTCCTCTAGATGGTTCTTTTGATAGACATATTTAGTATAAATAGGAATCGATGGTATGAGAACTTTTTCCTTAGATATTATTGTAAAAGATCTCTACTCGACTGGAGGTTTCCCCCTCGAAGAGGCAAGTGAACATTTCTCTTAGTAATCAAAGTGCTCTTTCTAGTGTTATTCTCGTATCATTTTGGTATTATTGTGGTGTTGTTCTGATTATATTTTTTCTCATCGGCCATTTCTAGCATTTTATTTCTGTTCTGTATACTTTTTATATCTGGAATATTACAAGTGGTATCAGAGAACTTTCCTCGACAAAAATTTGTGGGTTAAGTTTTTTTTCAGGGTAGAGACATATTCTGACGTCTTTAACCTACAAATATTTGTCGTTACGTGCATAAACCTGGATTCATACATGCATGAAATACAAGTCGTAATTAAGTGCACATCTGTTGGCCACCCTTGTAACCCTTGTCGGTACCCCTTCAAGTGGTAGTGCATCAGACAACACATGTATATGAATCAGCCTAAATTTTCTGAAGCCCTCTTTAGATAAACTGATCGGTCGCCTGACTGCTATAGTGCCACCAAGAAAAACACTCGAGAAGATACTCTCTCATACCTGGGTAGTTGGTAGTGTTGCCCATAAATCTAGCAGTTCCTGTGATGAAACTATGGCAAGACGAGAAGGAAGAACCAAACCCTCTCACAAGAAGAATAAAGCAGTTGATTGAAGTTCAGCAGCACAGGGCTGTAGTGGATGAAAAGTTGCAGAAGTACCAGGATGACATGAAGATATTATTTGATCGTAAAGCCAAGGACAGGAATTTTCTCCCCAGAGATCTGGTTTTGAGGTGGGATGCTCGAAAAGAGGATTCAGGAAAAAATGGTAAATTCGATCATATTTGGCATGGACCATTTAAGGTAGCATCTCCTGAAGGAAAAAATTCATTTCTGCTTGAAAATTTGGATGGTAAGATCTTGACTGCCCCTGTTAATGGGCGTTTTTTAAAGCATTATATGGAATAATTAATTTACAGAAAATCTCATTGTATATACCGTTTTGTTTTTCATTTTTAGAAAGTCCATTCTCATTTTGTAAATAAATAAAAATAAAATAAAAATTAGTTAAGTTTTTATACCTAAAAAAATAAAAATAAAATAATAATAATAATAATAATAAAATATATATGTGCGTGTGTGTGTGTGTGTGTGTGTGTGTGTGTGTATATAATTTTTGCGTTGCTTATATAAGGTTTATCGAAGTAAAAATAAAATAAAATAGAAAGAAAAGAGTCCAAAGAGTTATTTTTGAAATCACAACCTATGTTTTATGGCTTAGAGATTGTTGGACATCTCCTTTTATACCCTCGATACTATCTTTCACGTTTTCGGGTTTTCTCATCAAAGTAGGAGAGATTATGTATTAACCTTGAAATCAACAAATGATTAAATTCAGTAAGACCAATCTTCATATTTCTTATTCTCTGACTAAAAGTGGTTTTGTTTGGGTTGATTCTGACTCTCTTAGGTTTCTTAACAGTTTGTCTGAGGATTTAAGCTTGCTCAAAAGAAGACCCCTGAAAATAATCTTTCCCTTTTTCTCTATAGACTGAGGAGTTTTGAAAGTTGAGAAAAATTGGTCTAGAATAATCAAAACAGGTTGACAAACCTCTATTATAAATTTTTACACAGATAACCACCCCTGATATTTTAAGTATCATTGATTGCCCCTGCTTCGTATGCACAAGATAACTATAAGACAGATGGTGAAAGGAAATTCATATTTGATTTCCCCCATCTAGTCCCAAAGACGATGAAAGGAAATTCATTTAAATGATTTCCCTCGTTTAAATATAAAAGCAAACAGATAACTTCACCGGGGTACTGAACAAGCCTACTGGCAGTGAAGCAATATCTAAGTATAAATATATAATTAGCACTCGAAGCGGTGAAAGGAAATTCAGTAAAAAGGGATAGATAACTTCACCAGGGTACTGAATCGGCCTACTGGCAGTGAAGCAATATCTGAGGTGTCTGTAAGGTTGTCATACTTATCTATCACTCTATTCTAGTTATCTGTTTTTCAAAACTGGATATTCGTCTTAAGTCAAAATAGAGCTCCCCAATTAAAAATTAAAAATTTTATTTCGATTGATGCAAGCCGAAATTTACAAATGTGTTGAGTTTCCTAAGATTGTTTTAATCATCTTAATACTAACTTAAATTTAGAATGGGAAGGAGAATATTATGAAGAAGACTATAACTGAGTTTAAAACAAATAAGAAGTTTTGAAAAGGTTTTCAAAAGTTTTATAAAATCTCTTTTTCCTCTCCTTTAGCAGTTTAATAGTGATAAACCCTTGACACCATTTACCCAATGAAGGCATCGAGTCTACATGTTCTCCTCGTCCCATAGGGAGACGAGGTCCCCTGTTGGAGCTTATGTTGAAACAAATCTTAAATTTTTTATCCTTAAGGCCTAGATTTTTATTTTTCGGATTTCGGCTTTCTGAAAATAAGAGTTTCGTCATTTCTAAATTCATGATACCTTTTTATCAATTGTTTTTTGAATAATGAACGGAAAAAAGTTTACAAAAATATAAATTTTCCAACGCTCTTTTGAAAAATTATTTAAAATGGGTTGTAATTTTAAATTTGCGATTTTTTAATTTAAACGTTAAAGAAATCGGGATTCGGGGTTTTCTGCAAACAGATGTTTGATGCAAATTGAATCACGAAACCCCGATCCTCGATTTCCCGAAACATTGGAACCTTAATTTAAAAAAAAAAATGAATTAGTTTAGTCTCTTCTAAGAAAGGCTAAAGGTTAAAATAATTATGTCGTGATTTTGGGATTCGCGGTTCTATGAGAGCGCGTCTCTTGTCATCATGTTTCCCAAAATCTCGATTTTCGAAACCCCGATCCATAAGTCACATTAAATTAAACTAATTATGTTTTGGCCTTAATCATGATTATTTAGTTAATTAAGATAAGTTAAGTCCTATTTAAAGCAAACAAGCCATCGCGATTTCGCGATTTTGGGATTCGCGGTTCTGTGAGAGCACATCTCCTGTCATCATGCTTCCCGAAATCCCGATTTCCAAAATCCCAAAAAGGGTTTAATCTCAATGAATTAACGTGCTGAAAACATTTAAATCTTAATTAAAGCATCACAATTTCGCGATTTCGCATTTTTGGAAATCGTTTTTTCATTGACTACATACCTCTCGACATTAGGATTTTCGAAACCCCGAAAAATGAAGTTTTCATCTTTTAAATTATGATTAACATTAATTAACCTTTTTCTTAAAAACAGATTAATACTAATCATTATTATGTGTTCATTTATGTTTCGCTTACCATTAAGTAGGTTTCTCGTTTTCTTCAAAACCCGAAGGTACTTAAATACGGACATTAAAAGTGTATCCCGGTAAAATATCTTCTGCACTAATAGCTTTAATTTCGTGACAGCTATGAAAATCTCGTCATTTTTTAAATATATTCAAAATAAACATTCGAATGTCTGTGTTATCGTTCTAAGCTGAGCTCATTCATCCATTTTTTGTTACAAGTTTCCAATTAAAAAAAGAAGTCATGGCACCCAAAAAGGCACCCAAAAAGAATGAAGACGCACAGGAAGGAGATATTATCTCCGATACCACTCCACATGTTATAGATTCTATTAAATCATGGACTCAAATCTCAGATTTGCTGGAATATGAATTAGAGAGCGCTCATCCTGACTCCGAAAATCATTTCTGGGACATAGCTGAGTCTGAGCTTCATAAGATTGTTGTGCGTTTGAGGCTGGTGGCATACATTGATATGATCAACTGGGCTCTGGATAAGGTAGATATCCCAACAAGGAGCATTCTAAATGAGCAAGGAGCTATCATCGGCTCATTTAGACCAGAGCACATTCAAGTAATGTATAAACTCTCGCCGAATCATAAACATACTTTTAATGCTAAATTTTTAACTGAGTTTCAGAGAAAGGAATGTATTGAGGCAGACCAGACATATCCCGATATGATTAGAGGATGGGCGAGATCTGAAGCAAAGTTTAGGGCTGATGCTCATGGGATTTATGCTACAGCCTCCTTAAATGAATATATGGTTTATATATCCATTATGTTATGCAGACTTTTCGGGAGAAAAGATCCCTGTCACTTTCATGCAGATTGGGTACCCTTTTTAGAGGAAGCTTCAGAAGGAAATGGTTTTAACTGGCATAAAATTTTGTCGGATAAACTAACGCAAGAAATTTTAAATTACAAAGAAGCCAAGTCAAAGGGACAACCAGTGTCTTTTTATATGTCTGCATACATTATGGATGCAATCTATTTTATGACCCCTTTTCCATTAATGAATTGGAGTTGGAGCATCTCATGTCCAGAACCCATTCATAAATACCACTCGACACTTTGGGAAGAAAAAGCTAAAGACGTTTTTTACGAGGTTTGTCATTTTGTCATTATTCCTATGCACAAATTATTTTTTGGATGCGAACCCCCTCGCATTTCTGATGCAGTCATAGAAAGTCTTAAATCAGTTGTCGACTGGTTTATTGAGGAAAATTTTTCCTATATTAGGGTTTATGGTTGTTCCATTCCCCCTCATGCACTCCCAAAATTCCTACCAGACAAATTGGTGTGCAGAGAAGTATCTAATCAGATAGCCAAGGGCGGTGTTGGATTGGAATTAAAAGCACTTCAGAAAAAAATCATGGCCATCTTTCCCTGTTCATGTTGGGAAATTTTCTTTATCAAATTTAGGCCATTCTAAGGTAGAGGCTAAGTCACTGCAAGAAATGAAATTAGTAAATATTGAGCACAGAAAATATGACCCCTACCAAATAATAAGTAGGCATTACATACATTGTAATCTAAAGGCATATGAACATGAAGTATCTATTTATGATGATATTTTTAAAGATGTTAAGTCTTATGAAGAAGCACTGAATAGAGTCCAGGCCTTGCCACCTGACTCACTGAATGGATTCGCATCTTTTCAAAGCCATAGGCAAAGTTGCCTACCTAAGAGTTTACAAGGTGAAATTTCGACCCCATCACCAGAACAGCAAGAACCCCCTCCAGGGTTTGAAACTAATATACAGGATAAAACAAATAACAAAGGTAAGTTGAAAAATACTAAGATACCTTCCCAAGATACAGAGGGTTCTCAAACAAAAGAAACAGGAATGGAGAAGGGAAAAGAGCCAGAAACAATTCCAGAAATCATGAAGAATGTTCCAGAAAAGATAGGAGGAATAGCTTCAACAGAACTTGGTAGTCCTATCACCTCTTTAACTCCATTACAGTCAACTATTGGAACCCCCCATGAAGGAATTTTATATGTCAGTGATCTAGAGCCTATTTCGAGAGATGAAATCCCCTCATCAGATTACTTTTTCAGTAAAAAGCGAAGAGTAGTCTTGAAATAGGAAATTCATCCAAGAGGAGAAGGAACAATTAAAAAGCATAGAGTTATTATAGATGGAAAGAAACTCAAGGATGGAGAGTTTGCTACAGAATTAGCAGGTAAAATGGGTTCTATAGCATCAGCAAACATGTATTATGTAGGCAATTTAACAACTATGCTTGAACAGAAGGACCAAACAATAATCTAGTTGCAAGACAAACTAAAAGAAAACGAAAGAAATATTAGTTGGGGAATACAGAAGGGTCTAGAACAAGCTAGACTAAAGGATATGCAAGAAATCCAGAAAAAGAATAAAGACTTGGAGGAGGCAAAACTCATAATACACGTCACACAGGAACAAGTTCGAAAGCTGGAAGAAGAAAACAAACATTTACAAGACAAAATTATTTCTATTACTAATCGGGTAATAGAACTTGAAAATTTCAGGACTCAAGCATTGGAGATATATGTAAGAATAGAGGAGGAACAGCATAAAGTGTTCTTGAATCTAGAAGTAGTCCAGAAATATTTTCAAGAAACAAATAAGTCTTTAGAGAATGTGTTCCAGAAAGAAAAGGAAGTTCATCAACGCAAGCTTAAAATCTTTTAAAGTGTTTTTATCATTTAAGATTAGAAAGAAATTGTAAACGGTTAACATTATTTTTATGTAACCGTAATATTAGGAAGTTGGTTAGTTGCCAACGATAATTTTTGATGAAAATGTATAAATATAGTTTCTAAAGGCTGAGAAAAGGCTTCAGAATTTTTGGAGAGAGCCATTTTGTAATATCAGTTTTCAAATACATCAGAATATAGATCACAAACGAGATTCTAGATCCTGCAAATTTGTAGCTATGTGTCTTCACCCTGCTTATTATACTTTGTTGAAATTTTTTCTTTCAGTGTTATTCTAACAAGTAATCAATTTGAAGTTATATGCTTTATTGATTTATATTTCAGATTGGTTTGGATGTAAAATGATTTACAGTTTTTCCTCTGAAATTGCTATTAGTAATTTTAAGACCTGTAAAACTTTTGTTCCTTAATACTTAACTCTTGTTAAAAACCTCATTTTTCTTTCATCATCGTCTATTGAAATATGAGATTCTTTCTTGATTAAATCCTCGTATTTTTCTGTAGTGTTTATTTGTTATTTTACTATTCTCGAAATTGTTACAAATCCAGGAAACGGCCTCGAATGTGTTTACATTACTATTTTGAATTTTAAAATTGTTTTTCTTATTATCATCTCTGGAAAATCTGAAGTAACAAATTGATTAAAATCCTTTTACAAATAAATAAAGTCTTATCATCCATGACTGTCCCAAGTAGCAGACAATCCAGCGTTGAACCAGGCCTTCAGGATCAAACCAGTATTGCCTTGAATTTATTTAATACCATTTTACAAACATCAACTAACCGGGTTGAGTTAGAACGTTCATGGGTTGCTATTGAGTGAGACATTAGCATCCAAGAACAACAGGAAGCAAGACAGAGGCAGTTGAGAAACTGATTCTTCTTTAATCTTCCTTTGATTTCTTATTCCCAAATCATTCCTTTAAATCATTTATGGATGCCTTGACGGTATGCTCTATAGCCTTAAAGCATAAACTCAGGAAAAACAGTCTCTTTGTGTGTGCCCCACCATCTTGTAGGTGTGGCCTTGAGTGCTATATCTAGTGCTAATAGTCTTTGACTCTCTAAAACTTCTTCTTCATACTATGCCAAGAATGATTCCAAATTGTTTACTCTGTGGAAATTAGGTGGTTGCCTTATTTCTGTACCGACCCATCTTACTGCGTGATTTATTCTTGCACATCTTCTCTTGGAAACTTCATGTATCCTTTGTTGACAGTTCTCTAAACCGGTGTCTGAGTCTGTTGCACATGAAGTAATGCTCTGCCAACTGATTATTTCATCTGCAGTTGTGTTAAGAACCAAATATCAATATAGCATAAAAAAACCTCAGAAAAAGTACTCAATGCCTTGAAAAAGAGATAATTTCAGATAATAAGCCTCTTCGAGGGGGCAACCTCCTTTTACCCCACTTAAATGTTCAAGTACAAGATGATTCCAAATGAAAATGTATCCTTGGTATATATAGGATACTAGGAGGTATAATTACAACTAATGGAATAAAGATGACATAAATAAAATAACATTACTAATGTAATATGCCCCAATTAAAGGGTAATGAGCCAATATTAGGGCTCAACATACCCCTCCCCTTGAGACAAGTGTTGTCTGCAATGCTTGAGTAAATCTGGATGCTTCTGTATAAAAGACTCATCTTCCCAAGTGGAATCTTCAACTGGTAGTTTCCTCCATTTAATGAGATACTCTTAAATGGATCTATTCCTCAGCTGGCAAATTCTTGTGTCAGTGATGGCTTCAGGCTCCAATATGATTTTTCCTTCCTCGTCAAGTTCTGGCAATATAGTTTGAACTAGGATCTTGTCGCCTATAACCTTATTTAAGCATGGAACATGGAAAATTGGGTGTACTCGTGAAGATGCACACAACTCCAATTTGTATGCCATAGTACCAATCTTTTGCAAAACCTTATAAGGTCCATAGTACTTTGGTGATAATTTATTGTCCTTCTTGGCTTGCTTGAGGGACATCTGTTTATATGGTTGTATTCTTAAAAACACCCAATCCCCTACTTCAAAACCTCTTTCACTACGATGTTGATCTACTTATTGTTTCATGTGATTTTGTTCCATGGTCAGGTTGTCCTTTAAGATTTGGAGAACTTGTTGTTGATTCTCGATGTGATCTTCCACTGCTTGAACCTTAGATTTTTATTTTAGAGAAGAAGTGATGGAAGGAGGGTGGTATCCATAAAGTGCTATAAATGGTGTCATTTTTGTTGCGGTATGAAAGGAAGTGTTATACCACCATTTTGCCAAGGGTAACCATTTGAACCATTGTGTTTGTTTATCAGAGACAAAGAAACGAAGGTAGCCTTCCAAACATTTGTTCACTATCTCGGTTTGTCCATCAGATTGAGGGTGATAGGATGAGTTATGAGCCAATTGAGTACCCAAACAAGAAAATGATTATGTCCAAAAATGTTCAGTGAAGATGGGATCTCTGTCACTTACAATAATCTTTGGGTTGCCATGTAGCTTTTGAACTGTCTCCATGAATGTGGTGGAAACTGTACTAGCTTTTAAGGGATGAGAGAGTGCAAAAAAGTGTGCGTACTTGGTCAGTCTATCAACAATCACCATGATGACACTCTTTCCTTTAGACTTTGGTAACCCTATGATGAAATCCATGGAAACCTCCTCCCAACGCTGACCTGGGATGGCTAATGGTTGTAAAAGACTTGGGGTCTTAATTGTTTCCACCTTATTTTGTTGGCAAACCAAACATTCCACCACAAACCTTTGAACATCAGTCTTAAGGCCATCCCAAAAAAAATCCTTCTTGACTCTATGGTAGGTTTTCAAAAATCCCAAGTGCCCTCCTACTGGAGAGGTGTGCACTTCCAATAGTGCCTTTTGTTTGATTTGGGAGTTCTTACATAAATATAAGCGATCTTTGTACCATAGTGAATCATTTTTCCATGTAAATGTATCTGATGCACTGAAATCCTGTTGCAACCTTTGAATGAGAGTTCACACTTTTTCGTCATTCTTCCATTCATCCCTTGCTTCTATTATCCAATTAGGTTGGATGATCGAGATAGCACAGAGAAAGGCCTCAACATCTTCATCCTTTCTTGAGAGTGCATCTGCCACAACATTCTGTTTCCCCTTTTTATAGACAATTTCAAAATCATAACCCAATATCTTGGTTACCCATTTTTGTTGTTCTTTTGAAGATAGTCTTTGTTCCAAGAAGTATTTAAGACTATCATGATCTGTTTTGACCTTGAAGTGCCTACCTATTAGGTAAGGATGCAATTTCTTCAATGCATGTAGTATTTCCATCATTTCCTTCTCATAAATGAGTTTGTGTATGTCCTTTCCCTTGAGAGGTCAACTTTCAAAAGCCAGGGGCCTTCCTTCTTGCATTAGGACAGCACCAATTCCATTTCCCGATGGTTCTTGTTCTTGTTCTTGTTCTTGTTCCTCTTCACAATCTATGTAGAATAATTTCTTCTCACCACACGTATGTCCCTTACTATACTTGTTGTCACAATTAAAGCATAAACCTTTTTCTTTTCTTTCCTCCAATTGTTGAGGTGTCAACCTTGTAGATTGAGGTGTTTTAGAAGAAGGAACATTGTTCTCTCTATAGATGTTAGGATTGGTCCTTCTAGTAGCCATAGCCATATTTTTACTTTCAACATTTCTTGCCACCTTAAATGCATTCTCCAATGATTTGAGTTCCCAAAGGCGAACCTCATGTTGAATGTTATCGTTTAAAGTTCCTATGAATACATCAATCAAGTGCTCATCTTGAATATCGGTTACCTTTATATTCAATCTTTGGAAGTTCTCAATGTGCTCGGTAACTGAACCCTTTTACTTGAGATTTATCAATTGGCTAAGGAAGGTATTTCTCCTTGTATCCTCATAGTGTTTTATCATTTCTTCCATGAAAATTTTCCAACTGACGAGTGATTTGCGAGAACAAAGCCATCGATACCATACAAATTGATTAGGTTCTAAATATAAAGAAGCAATTTGTACCTTTTGTGTATGTGGCACATTATGTAGATCAAAGAATTGTTCCATTTGAAATATCCATGTGATTGGGTCCTTGCCATCAAACTTCCTCACATCGATCTTAGGAACGTGGTTGGTCTTCAACCCAAAGTTGGAGTTTCCCCACAACTTGTTGATATTTGGCCTTTCCAGGAGATCTCACTTGTATAGCATGCCCTGCACAAAATAATTGATATAAAATTCTGAAACTCATACCAGAAATACTACATATTGTCCATTATGCAATGAAACCAGTTTCACTCAATTTGGATACTCTAGGAAGAAGTTATGATTGTTTTACCTATAACACCTTCTTGAGACTAGTCAATTGGACTAGTCAGATACCCTATCTTCCACATGGTGTATCTACAAATTTAAGATGATATAGAATCTAAACTTTTCACCACAGATACCTTACTAATTTCTGTGAATATCCTCTGGAGGTCAGGGTCTGAAATGTTACAGAAATTTTTTTATAGCAAAAATTACGCAATGACTCAGTTCAGGATGATTCTGGAACCCTATCTTGTACAGGCTGTATCTCCGAAAGTATAAGGCCTCAGGCGCTGAAATTTTAACCCAACGTACCTTTATCCGTCTACTAAATATCTTGCAAGACATTCCTTTTGAAATGTTGTAGAAAAAATGTTATAGCGAAAATTCCAAGGTGTCTCATTTGTAGCAGCGAAACCCCAAGACCTTGAGCTCTGATACCATATGTTAAGAACCAAATACCAATATAGCATAGAAAAACCTCAGAAAAAGTATTGAACGCCTTGAAAAATAGATAATTTCAGATAATAAGCCTCTTCGATGGGGAAACCTCATTTTACCCCACTTAAATGTTCAAGTGCAATATGATTCCAAATGAAAATGTCTCCTTGGTATATATAGGAGACTGGGAGGTATAATTACAACTAATGGAATAAAGTCAACATAAATAAAATAACATTACTAATGTAATATGCCCCAATTAAGGGGTAATGAGCCAATATTAGGGCTTAACAAGTTGGGTTTACGTAATCCTCATCGTGCACAGTTGTTCTGTACAACTGGTCTATTTCCTCTAAGTCCAAACAAGTACGTTCTACAAACCTCTCCAATTCTGATGGATCTAATGGTGTGATAACCCTGTATTCTCCTGACTTAAATTTCATCTTTCTGGTCTTCAAGTTGATTATGGCCTCGTTGTCAAAATCCTAATCCAAACTAAGCAACGTTGGGTATGGTGTTGTGTCATCCATTATTCAATGACATCAAAATATGCTTTAGTACGTACCCCGTCTAGGTCGAGTATTACTCCTTTAAGTCTACCTATTGGTAAGACTCTCTGTTGGTTTGCCAGTTTCAATTGAACAGGTGAATATCCTAATGTGGGCTCTCCCATGCATTTCCATGTCTTGTTTGGTAATACATTGACCTCGGATCCCAAATCTAGTATGATGTCTCCCATGTTGAAGTCTCCAATGTTTGCATTCAGTCTGAACTCCCTACTTGTTCTTCTCCTAGTATGCAGGTGATTGACCATCTTTGGTTCTAGTTTTCCTTCTCTCTCCATACTACATTTTTCTAGTATGTTTTCCAGTATTTTCACAAATGATGGATCATTTAATACTTTTACACATGATTGTAGAAAGCCTTTGATTGTAGTTACTTGCCCCATAGAATGTATCTCATTGGTATGATCCAATAACAGAGGCACTTCGTATTCTGGTGCTTCCTTACTTTGTTGCGCAGTTGAAGTCATCGCAATTTCCTCCTTCTGGAATTCTTTTCTGGCTTCCTTAAATATATCATTCTCCTTCTGCGCATCGAACTTCTTCCTTGGTTCAACGTTCTTCTTCACCCATTGATTTTGTGTTGGCTCTTGTTGGACAACGTCATCCCCTGTTTTAGATCCTCCGCGAGTAACTATGTTGATATTTCATCCTTCATCCCTTGCTTTGGCTGAGATCCACTGAACATTCTGGTTGTTCTGGTTTCTCTTTTCCTGGATCTTTACTAGTAGTGTCAGACATTCCTCTGTATCGTGATCTGATGCACGACAATCCATACAAGTTGTTGGTGGAAGCGGACATTCCCTTGCATAATGTCCCGGTTGTTGACAATTGTGACATACCACTGGTCCTCTACCTCATTTGAAACCTTCTCTGGCTCATCCTCCACCTCTGTGGCATGCTCGATCTCCTCTCGGTGCGTTATACTGAGGCACCTAATTATACTGTGCGATATTGTACTGAGGTTGTGTCATGTTGTACTGCGGTTGCACGTTATTATATGGTTGTTGTGCAATATTATATTGCTGCTGCACAATGTTGTATGGAGCTGGAACTTGACTAAATTGTGGTTTGGTGTGCCTATTCATCATTTCGGCCTGCACTCTATATGCATCTGATGTCCTTTATCACATCAACTCCATAGTTTGACAATCTTTGACATCATGGCCCACTAACTTGCAAAAGGTGCAATATGAACTCTTTGGGACCGTTTGGCATTTTTTCATGATCGGGTAGTGATATGGGTCATGACCTGGTTTCTTGCATACTTCACACCATGGTCCTCCTATTGTTAATGGGTTTGGAATTCATGTTTCCATATACTGCACGAATGTTGGGCATTCGTTCTTGTGGTGTCCTTCCATCCTACATGTAGTGCACCAAACGACTTCTCGTTTATCCTTATTCTTATTCTGGTTGAGATGAAATGTTAAGTTCTTCAAATCCTCCTTCAGTTCTTCAATAGTTAGATCTGTCTGTTAATACTAATTTTCTTCCAATTGTAGGGCTTCTTGCAGAGCCTCTACCTTCGTCTGAAACTTTTGTTGTCTCAATGGGTATTTTAAGTGTGGGAACAGTGAATTAACAAACAAGTGTTGATGTTGCATATCGGTCATGAGGTATTTCAATTTCCCCTTCAGTCGCTTGAATCTCTCTTCGATCTCCCATATAGATTCTCCTGGTTTTTGTCAGATTTCTATCATCTCATTCATGTATTTATCCTCTGATCTTGGCTTCTAGAACTCATTTATCAGTGACTTCTTAATGTCTGTCAGTGTCCTTGTCATCCCCGGTGCACTGTTTGCGTCGAGACTCATGTACCCGTCTAGTACGTGGTCTCTTAGCATAATAGCTAACTGCGTAAGTTTGGTATCTTCATCAGTGATATGTTTTTCTTCCCAGATCTTTTCACAAATGAACAAGTGTTTCACAGGGTCTTCTTCTGATTCTCCTTGAAATTCTGGTAACCTGATGGTGGGATCGTGTCCTACCAGTCTGAATGTTGAACTACTACCTCTGCATGGTGTAGATACTTGACTAGTGCTACCTAAACTGGCTCCTCCAGGTTTTGCTCCTTTTGTAGATGTACTTCCTATTGTCAGACTTCTTTCAAACTTTGGTTGTCTAAATAATAGTATTCTCTTTGATGTATTAGTCGCACATGGGTTTATGGGTTCCACATTGACATTAATATGGATAGGATTGATGCATTGTCTTCCTGTTCTTGGACCTCTTGTCTTCTTCTCATATGTTTTATGTGGGATTTTCTCAATCTTCTCCATAGCCCGGAGATCCTCTACCTCTTCCTCATCACTCGCCAAGACTTCCCTCGCGGCTATGACTCTCTTCTTGGTATTCACCTTGTATTGGTAGGGTGCTCCGCTACGCGTCTTTCTAGTTGTCTCCAAGATCCACCAGATCTGGTTGTCATCCATCATGATCGAGTCCAAGGGTTTCTCCTTCTTTCCCTTATTCTTTCCTCCTTCCATTTCTCCTATTTCTGTCAGTGCTTTCCCCATGCACACAGGGAAATTTAGTTTTTTGACTCCATTGTCAGTACGCCTTTGTTGTATAGCAATATCTTAATAGATGTATACAATGATCTAATGTGCCTTCCTTGAGGTCCTCGTAGAAGTTATTTCTCTGTTGCACTATACGACTTCGTTGTGTCGACTGCAAATTCTGTTATGAAACCTGCCACAATACTGTCAAGCCAAAAATCTACTACGCAGGTGAATTTGTTGTTCACCTGTTGTAACTGTTCAATCTGTATTGGAGTCCACTCAAGCTTTCGAACCTGGTTCATTGCATGATTATCCTTCAAATTTAGTAACCACTCATGCAACAAATGTGGGAAATCACAGAAAAAGACTTCGTGTAAATCAGTAAACATGTATTTCTCAAGATATTTTCAGGGTATTATTCTACGGTTTATGTTATCTTTCTATGAAAACTCCATCTCTTTGGTTCTTAGCCAAGTTTCAATCTCTTCTTTGGTGGGATTCCACGGTCTTAACATTCCCTTATAATGGATCATTTCTCTCTACCCTAATCTTTTCTTGATCTGCCTCTGATAGGTCTTCAACTTATCTCATATACTGAACCCTCTCTTGTTCCTACCAATGGAGGAACCATTTGTTTGTTTAATCTTATTCTACTCTGTCTGATTTTATTGACCTGGGGTTCATGTCTGTTCAGGTTTCCAACAAAGCCTCTAAAAATATCGGCCCTCCTGGTAAACCAGAAGGCAACACAACACAAAGAATGCATTGTGCAGTCTCACCTGAGATAGCTTTAATGGGTGGTTGAAAGACTCATGTGTTTACAGCCTAGGATTGAGTGTGAGATATGAGAACGGAATATTGAACCATTATTATAACTTGTAACCACAATCTATTGTCAATTGCAATTACGCAGGAAATGTAATAATGCATTCATTTAAGAATAACAATACCAACTGAAGACAATAAAGAGATGCATGCATTTGTCACATAACACAGATGTTATTGTGGTTCACCCCCTCCTAGGCTACATCCACAAAGATTTGTCTCTCATCTCTTTTATTGTATTATTTTTGCATCTACATCGACGTGTGCCTTACAAACCTTCATAGTTGGGTAAGATCCATATGAGGCGGACTAAATTCGCACCAGGCTCCCCAGCCTGCAATCTAACCCTCGAGATCTGCCCTCCTTCGTCCCCTCTAGCTTGACAGCTTATAAAAAATAGATCATACAACAAAATGTCACATATCAACTCATTATAATGCTTCTTGCTATAACAACGACTATTCTTTCTGATAAATGAAATCTCAACAATACCTAAGTATATATTCGAAACCCCTTATGATACTTAAGTATCTATATTTATACATTTCTGGCTCTTCAACCATTTACAATACATTACCAAAACCCTAACCATACCATCGTTAGGTCTTCCCTGCATGGCGCGTGTGTTGTGCTTCCTTCCAGCTCTTGCTTTCCTTTTGCACGCTTTCTTGCATGCACGCGTGTTGTGCTTCCTTCCAACTATCGCTTTCCTTGTGCATGCTTTCTTTCCCAAAAATGCCTTATTTTTCCACTTTGGCCTGCTTCCAACAGTGACCTGCGCCTTCCACGTGTGGATGTGACCAAATTTGATGGCTCGGATCCCACTGGCTGGGTAACTCAAATGGAACATTATTTCTCTTTGTACGACATTACATTTAATTTACAGATGAGTTGGCCAAAATCCAGTATGGTGTTCTCCATCTAGATCAAGAACGTTGGCAATGGAGAAAAATTGTCCGCCAAGGGTATATTGTTTGGACACACTTTGTGGGAACGCTTTGACACTGACACCAACCATTTAGGTCATTTGACAAAGTTGAAACAATCTAACATAGTGGAAGACTTTATAGCTTCTTTTGCGCGACTGGATTTTCGTACAAAGGGCATGTATGATGTTTTTTTCCGAGAATGTTTTATCAGTGGCCTCAAGGATGATATTTGTTCCCATGTCCTCACGTCTCGGCCTCAAAGTTGGGTGGAGGCTACTAAAATATCTAAGGAAGCACAACAGGTTGTCTCTTCTCAAAACAAGAAACCCTCCTTTATTCCTCGCACTAAACCAGTAAATCCCACTCCTCCTTCTACTCCACTAAAGATCGAAAAATTGACCAGGGCCAAAATGGTTGAATGCCAACTCAAAGGCCTTTGCTATAATTGTCATGATAAATATTTTCTAGGACACAAGTGTAAGGAACAAAATCTTTTTATGGCCATCTTGGAGGATGTTTCGGAAGAGGATGTTGAAGCTCCCCTTGTGTCTGTGTCACCTGAACCCACAGACATAACCCCTCCCTCAGACGCTCCCAAAGTAGAACCGGTCATTTCCATAAATGCTCTCACTGGCTTCTTTGCTCCCCAAACCCTCAAGCTAATTGGTTACATCAAGCATATGGAGTTCATCATTCTTGTTGATAGTGGAAGCACCCATAATTTTATTCATCGCTGCATTGCCCAATAAACTAATTGTTATATCCATGCAGTCAATAATTTCCAAATCATGATTTCCAATGGTAGGTCCATGAAATGTGGAAGGCGTGAAAATGTGCATCTCCAAATTGGTGACTACCACCTGAAATCTCATATGTTTTCTATCGACATGGGTAGTTGTGACATTGCGGTTGTGACTAGATAAGGACTTTGGGTCCCATTCTTATGGATTTTAAGGAATTAACCATGCAATTCGACCAGGAGGGCCAACAATATAAGTTCCAAGGAATCATCGTCGGTTCCCCTGAGATCATTAACTCCCATAGCACGGAGAATCTACTCAAAAACGTCATTCTGACATTATTTCCCAACTCCATGCCATACAAACAACTGAGACACCCTCTGTGCCGCAGGACCTCCAATCCATCCTCTCTAAACATCAAACGGTTTTTTCCACTCCCCAAGGACTCCCTCCTTCCTGTGGTGTTCATTATCATTCCATTCCCCTTGTACCAGGAATCCTTCCTTCCAATATCCATCCCTATCGTCACCCCTTTTCCCAAAAAAATGAAATTGAGAAAATGGTTCAAGAATTTCTCAATGCAGGTGTTATCTACCCTAGTACGAGCCTCTACTCTTCTCCTATGGTCATGGTCCTTAAGAAAGAAGTTTCTTGGCACATGTGTCCTGACTTCTGCTCCCTCAACAAACTCACCATTAAAGACAAATTTCCCGTTCCTGACATTGATGACCTCTTGGATGAATTGAGTGGCGCCCGTTTCTTTACTAAACTTGATCTTCATTTTGGCTACCACTAGATCCATATGAAAGAGGCAGACATTCCTAAGACTGCCTTTAGAACTCATGAGGGCCACTATGAGTTTTTGGTCATGCCCTTTGGCTTGTGTAATGCTCCCTCCACTTTCCAAAGCCTCATGAATCATGTCTTCCATCCTTTTCTCTTCCATTTTGTCTTAGTTTTCTTTGATGATATCCTCATCTATAGAAAAAACTGGACAAACCATCTTGCTCATGTGGATCAAGCTCTCCATCTACTCTCTCAGCACCAACTTTTCCTGAAACAATCTAAATGTTCTTTTGGTGCCTCAGAAGTTGAGTACTTGGGTCATCTCATTGGCAAGGTTGGCACCAGGGTGGATCCTAAAAGTATTGAAGTTATGCAAGACTGGCCTCACCCAAAGACTCTCAAAATCTTGCATGGATTTCTGGGCTTAACAGGTTATTATCGCAAGTTTGTTAAGAATTATGGAAAGATTGTGACACCTCTCACTGCACTCCTTAAAAACAATTATTTCACTTGGACTCCAGCAGCTGCTCAGGCTTTTCAAACCTTGAAGATGGCCATGTGCATCAATCCAGTTCTGGCCCTTCCTGATTTCACAAAGACCTTTGTCCTAGAATGTGATGCTTCAGGGAAAGGAATTGGTGTTTTCCTTATGCAAGAGGGTCGACCTTTGGACTTTACCAACAAACAATTGTCTGAGAGAAATTTGGACAAGTCAATCTATGAAAAGGAAATGTTGGCTATTATGCATGTTGTTGATCTTTGGCACCCTTATCTATTGGAGCAATGCTTCCAAATTAAGATAGATCATCAAAGCCTCAAGTATTTTCTGGAACAACGCATTTCCTCCCCAGAGCAACAAAAATGGGTGACTAAGCTCTTTGGATATGATTGTGAAATCATTTACAAGAAAGGAAAAGATAATTTGGTTGCCGATGCACTTCCCCAAAAATACGAAGATGAAGGGTCCCTTTTTTCTCTCTCCTTCATCGTACCGGATTGGCTCCAAGATGTTCGCCAGGAATGGCTACAAGATCCCAAAAGTTCGCATCTAATACAACAATTATAGTTCAATTCTCCAGTTTCCCCAGGGTACTCTTGGCTCCATGATGAGCTTCAATACAAAGGTCATTTGTATTTAAGTAAACAGCCAAAACTTAAAACCATTGTACTTTTTGAGCTTCATGCTACACCCACAGCTGGGCACTCCGGGTTTACCAAAACCTATGACAGGGTAAAACGTTCATTTTTCTAGGATGGTATGAAACAGGACGCTCATAATTTTGTGGCCGAATGTGATGTGTGTCAATGCAATAAGGGAGAAACAGTCAAATCACCTGGCACACTACAACCACTTCTGATTCCACCTGCTATTTGGAGGGATATCTCTATGGATTTTATTGTAGGCTTACCTAAATCAAGAAATAAATCAGTCATCGTGGTGGTAGTTGATTGTCTTTCCAAGTATTCTCATTTCTGTGCTCTTCAAAATCCATTTACAACATCCACTGTGGCTCAAATTTTCATGGATTAGGTCTTCAATCTTCATGGCATGTCGCATTCTATTGTTTCTGATCGCGACCCAACTTTCACCAAAATTTTTTGGAAAGAACTATTCAAGCTACAGGGCACCCAATTGCATCTCAACACATCTTATCATCCCCAGACTGATGGTCAAATGGAAGTTTTCAACAAGTGTTTGGAAACATATTTGAGGTGTTTTTCCTTGAAAAAGAAAAATCAGTGGGCTCAATGGTTACCACTAGTTGAATGGTGGTACAAAACTTCATACCATACAACTACCCATATGACTCCTTTTGAAGTGGTATATGGACAAAATCCACCTTCAGTTCTCTCATATTCTCCTGGTGTATCGAAGGTCCAGGCGGTTGAGAAAACACTTATAGTTCGAGAGGCTATTCTTTGTACCCTCAAAGAGAATTTGGTCATGGCCCGGAATCACATGAAGCAACAAGCATATCAAGGTCGCTCTGAACGTCAATTTGCAGAAGGAGATCATGTGTTTCTTCGACTGCAACCTTACAAGCAAAATTCCCTCAAGGCTAACCATTGTCAGAAACTAGCACCCAAATTTTATGGTCCTTATATTGTTCTCAAGCGTGTGGGACAAGTGGCCTATCAGTTGGATTTTCCCATTCATTCTAAGCTCCATTCGGTTTTTCATGTTTCCTGCTTAAAGAAGGTGATTGGAACTAAGTGCCAAACTCAAACCAACCTTCTCGAGTTGGATGAAGAAGGATCCATTTGGCTACAACCACAAGCAGTTTTGAACCAGCGAGAGCATCGTCTGCGTCATCGAACCATCAAGGAAGTGTTAGTCCAGTGGAAAGATACAACTCCAATAGATGCTACTTGGGAACCAACTACCATTCTGCAACAATTTCCACATTTCAAGCCTTGAGGACAAGGTTGTTTTTAAGGGGGAGGACATGTTAGGAACCTAACCCATTACGTAGGTAGAATAATATATCCCAATGTAATAAAGGTCAATACTAATGAGGCCTAGCAATAAGGAAGAATAAGTCCAATGTAAAAAGACCTAATAGAAGCTTTCGCTTCTAGAAGGATCTTCCTCTAGATGGTTCTTTTGATAGACATATTTAGTATAAATAGGAGTCGAGGGTATGAGAACTTTTGTCTTAGATATTATTGTAATAGAGCTCTGCTCGACTGGAGGTTTCCCCCTCAAAGAGGCAAGTGAACATTGCTCTCAATAATCAAAGTGCTCTTTTTGGTGTTATTCTAGTATCATTTTGGTATTATTGTGGTGTTGTTATGGTTATATTGTTGTTCATCTGCCATTTTTATCATTTAATTTTTGTTCTGTATACTTTTTATATCTGGAATATTACATTCTTTCCATGATGGTAGTGAAAACTTACTAATGGGGTATCCTCAATTGTTAAATATACAAGTAAGAATGCCTTTTAATATGGATGAAATAAAAAAGGGATTAAAAAACATATTTCATTATGGAAGAAAGGGATTGATAGGGGAGGATAACAATATTGGCATCCCAAGATAATTTATTGAGAGATTATATATAAATCTTTGGACACTCATTTTCATAGCATTGAACACTCAGTAACTAATTTTTGGCCATCCACGATGTAGGAAATAAAAAACAATGATCCTATAAATCCCTTACATGATGTCATGGAAGCATACTTGAGGGAACATGTCCTTACAACTGAGGATTACTATGTTCAATCTTTGTGTAACAATCCCGAAGATCTATTATCTCCAAAGGATGATGTTGTAAAGGGACAAATGCTCATAGAACAATCACCAAATCAAGATTTTGCAATATGGTTGGGTAGGGAAAAGGGAAGTGTTTACCAAGATCTAAATGCTACTATTGAGTATTCCAACATAGAGGTTCATTGGTGGAATCCAACTGGAACATTAAAAGTTAACAAAGAATCAGATAAAAAATGTTCAAATACAAAACAACAATGGGTTGTTGGTTTGGAAGAAAAAATGTGCATTGATGTTAATAACGTCATATGGGCGTGGTCTCCCAGGGCTATATGGATACGAGAGAAAGTAAAAATAACTAAGAAGGGAATTGCAAGAATTAAGGTACGATAAGAACAAATGTAACATAATGTTGAGAATGGGAGAGATTTTTACGTTGAATAAAACTTTATTTGAGTGATGTTGCCTTAAATATTTATTAAAATGTACAACTATGGAATAGAATGAATGTTGTAACTTGTTTTTATTTTATTGCATCTCTTCAATCTTGATATACTTAGCAATTTGGGTCATAGTGATATAATTCATGCACATACAAAAATAATATGTTGACAATTGTACATTAATGTTGGATTTCAATATTGTATACACATTAAGAAAAAAATTCAAAATATTGAAATCTAAATACACATTGTAGCAATTAGATAATGACACTTTTGGAATCAAAATCCACACATTTGGAATTGAGATTAACACTTTTGTATTTCAAAATTGACATTTTTTGGAATAAAAAATTGCACTTTTGGAATCGAAAATTGCACTTTTGGAATAAAAAATCGCACTTTTGGAATCGAAAAGCACACTTTTCAAAACCAATATTTCCACTTTTAGAGCCAATTTTTTTCTCTTTGGAAGGGTTGATATTAACACTTTCATAATCAAAATTCACAATTTTTTAGTCTAGATTATGCTTAGTTAATCCAAATTTAATGAAATAGGGGTTGGTACAAATCATGATCATATCTTTAAGACTTTGAAACTTACAAAATATAGAAGGTAAAGAGGAAATTAAACAAGGATGCAAAAATTATTATAAATAATGAGAGAACCAAGTGAAGGGTACCCTAAGGAAATATGTGGTTGTTTTGGGGGTATATTAGAAAATCACATTGGATGAAAATGAACATTTTGGGGGTCCATTAAAAAGGCTCGACTTTTTGATTTGAGGGTCTATTAAAAATACAAAGTTTGTGAAAAATTGCAATAGACGTTGGTCCATATCTAATGAAAATAAATTCTCAACTTTATTTACCTATGTCAAAGTTGTTTGTCCTCATGCAAATGAAAGATGCGAAATACTATCTCCAAATATAATGAAATGAAAGAAACAAGCAGTCATACACCTAAGCCCAAGGGATTAGCTCAATCGGTTGTCTCCAATGTTGCTATGCATTTGGCTAGATTTGTGCCAGTAGGTATTTGGTCCAAATCCCCTTGGATGAGGTGCACTAATCCACACTGAAATGTTTACTAGGGATGTCATCCATGCATATGGGGAACCATCCCTTGGGTTTCCATGCAAGGTTTTCCTTGGAATTTTTTTTTTTAAGATAAATCAAATGAAAGTCCATGTATGAATGTCCCATGTTCCCACAACTATTAAGGTTACCCCCCCACCCACAAATTTGTACTATATCTTTCTTTGGGGTGGATATGTTGGATGACCACAAACTAGGGGCTAATCCAAACATCGTAACCAAATCAATGGATGCAAAAAAGGGATATCTAAGCCAAATGGAGGGGAATATATAACCAATTTAAAAAGCATCTAAAGAGGTGTAGGGTTATTAGAGAAATAAAATCTTAGAAAACCTAAGAATGTTGAAAGTGGAAGGAGAAAGATAGATTTCGAATGAGCTAATAATATGACATGCTTTCATTACAATATGAGAGAATGAGATGATAATCCTTTAACCATTAAAGGAATAAGGTAAAATAATTAGATTCTTGACATGATTAACAAATTATTGCACTCAACCAATTATTACACTAATTGTTAGATGGTTGGTGTTTCTATTAAATTCCAACTATGGGTTCTCCCCAAACACACTATTAACATCTAGGGAATTATTTGTGTAAAAACCACCATCTAAAGTATGAACCATGAAGCATGCATACTAGTGTTAAAAAAAGTTTTAATTCATAATGCATGTCAAAACCACTCAAGGAATGGGATAATTTAACCAAGTAGGTGCCTCAAAGAGAATTCCCTAGTGGATTAGGGACATTTAGGGACCCAATGTAGGTTTATCAGCTAATGAGGATCCCAACTAGTTGACAAAACCCAAGATAGATCACAATTAACAAGGTATGGAAAATGGATTGTAGAAAGATCCTACCATGTCCAAAAATATGGCCAAGAAAGGCTAAGGATAAATTTAGTGGAACCTACCATACCAATAGACATCAAATGGGAAATCATAATTAGACATCTATACCATGGTAAAGGAAACAAAAGGAGAAACTTTATCACTCTATGAGCCATCATTGGGATGGATATGAGCACCTTAATGCCATCCTAGGGTGGGTCATGTATGCCAATACACCATGAATACTACACACATTGTTATATGATGGTATATCTGTATGGATGATACAAAGCGAAAAACTATACAATATAGTTCCTCATTAGGAGCAACTTCCCTTTATAATATGTGATTAAATAATGCATGAAGCTCATTCAATAGTGCTTCCCCTTCCAAATACTAGTAGGTGTACTCTACAAGTATCCATATGATGATATTTTAACAATTATAGGTATATTTCCTAACCAAGTTTCTAATATCCTATAAGAGGTGCATCGATGTAGTGGCTATAGTGCATCCTAATAGGCTCCTTGACGTATCTTGCTACCCATGCTCTAGTAAATTACAATGCTCCATGGTACTGATAAGTATGTTTAGAAATCTAATTATGTAAGAACATGAGTAGACACCACAATCAAGATTGTGTGTCATTTCACCCTAGTCTTCCATACACTCTCTTTAAGTGTTGGAAATTGGACTACCTTGGACCCCTACCTATTGTTTTTGGTCAAAATCACTTCATCCTAATCGTGATTTACACCTTCACCAAATATCTTCAATTTAGTGCCACTTCCAAGATTGATGCCCAAACTATAACTTAGTTCCTTTACACTTGGGTTTCCTATGAAATTGGTTAGTGACAATGGATGTCATTTCATTAACTTGGTCATTCACACCTCATAAAGCAACTAGTGATTAAACATCAACATAACATATACAACTTAACAACATCTCCTTCCAGTTTTAGAATAGTTGTCAACCCACATTTTTCCAATGGACATTCTTCAATGATTAGTTTGTTTCATCCTTATTCTGCATCCTTCGTAGTACGAAAACACATGAGGTTCAATGGTGTTAAGAAAATATTTGAGGATGAATCAAGCTATAAGGGTTGGATAATCTTGAGAACTATAATGACAATTCCCTAATACGACAAAAAAAAAAACATTTTGGATCATTATGTCCTAAGTGATCATCATGTAAGTCAACCTAATTATGATTGGATATGATATAGTTTGACCTTGGTTTTTCATGTCTTGAGCCAACTTTTGACATCTATACAATATTTTTAGTTTAGATTTCTACATCCTATGTTAACTTCTATAACTCCACATATTTCTATAATATATGTATATGTATCGTATCATTATTAATTCTTCAAGCACTACTTTTGTATTAAAGTGTGTTCATTTTCCAACTTCAAATAAAGAATGAGAGTTACAGGGGTGGAGGGAGTGGGAGGGGTCATCTGTGATCCAAAAGGAAAACAAGAATCTACCTATGCTTGTAGGGTAGGAATTGCAACAAACAATCAAGCTGAAGTGTATGCCCTTTTGCGGGGACTTTCCATCACCATTAGCATGGGAATACGAGAATTGATAGTCTTATGGGATTCAAGGATGGTAATCAACTATCAACTTGCTAAATCATTGGGAACCTCCAAAAGATCTTAGATTAGCCTCAATCCTCTACATAATTGAAAAACTTATCTGTAATATGTTTAAAATCTCCTTCTATCATATCTTGAGAGAGTTAAATGGAAAGGATGATAGTATGGCTAATGAAGCCACACAACTGTCACAAGGAATGTTAACAAAAAATGGGGTTGTATCTTCTACATATATCCCCTAAGACCAGCCCCCAAACTTCATTTCTAAGGTATGGAATTATTAGACTTCAAGGTAAGCATTAAAGACATGAAGGTGTCAAGCATGAGGGAAGGAGTCTCGAGTACAAAGATCCCTTTCAAAAACACGAAGCTGGTATGGGAGAGGTATAAAGATATGCAATTTTCTATCATTTCATTTATACACAGTGGGACTATTCCAAGCAAGGATAGGGGAGGTTTAATCGTATGCAAGGTGGTTCATGAAACTTTGGCTTGTGTATTTGATAGTACTTGGGGTTATTTCTAGTTGTTTCTCCTCTAGTCGGCAATGAAGAAGGTATGTGCCTCTATGATAGATCATCTTCGATGCTTTGTTTTCCGAGTAAGAGCTCATTCCTCATGGGGTGAATTCTTATGGTGTAATAGACTGGTAGTTTTTAGTCAGACGCTTTCAAGTATCTTTTTCTAGTCTTGGTTTGTTAGGAGGATTTTTTGTGCCCTATGGAAGGGGCTTGATGTTTTATTTTGGCTCAATGTCTCTATTTCTACCTAGGTTCCTTGTATTGTGTTTTCTATGTGGTGGTGGTCTTGTTGTGATGTTTTATGGAGGTGCCCTTGTCTGAGGTTTTGTGATTTGAATAATCCAATTGTCTCTGCCTATTGGGGGAAGGAGTCTGTGTTCTTTTGGCTCAGTTTTGTTAGTGGGATTGTTCTTACAACGAACAAAAAGAACATCGCTCTTGTTTTATATTTCTAACTTGTTAAAATAGAGATAAAATGGAACATACTTTCTAGTCCACACTCCTCGCCTGTTACACATCAATTATTTGCAATTACACTAAGAGGTTTGTTGAAGGTTCTTAGGCCATACCAATCATCAAGTTTTGTAGTGGAAACTCAAGGCTACCTTTTAGATATGGGTTTATTATGGAACCTCAAGACATCATAGACGTTGTAAGGTTTTAAGGAGGTATGAAGAGTCCCTAGTTAACAATGAAAATTCCCTCGGGTCCCTATTCGTAATTATGTATAGCATGGAAATGAAACAATAGGAGCAATATGAAAGAATTATGGGAATTCTAGGGGAGTATGGAGAAACAATTCCAAAGCTAAAATTGGATTGCCATAAAATAAAAATGCTCCTTTCAGTAATCAAGTGAAGCATCAATTTCAGACTCCACATCTTCAGGACAAACCATAGAGCAGGATGAAGACAAAGACAAGGAAGCAGAATTTGGACAACAATAGAAAGAAAGAATGACAGTGAACCAACCTCATATTTCCCTGGAGACAAATATTCAAAATAAACTTGAATAAATGTTATGTAGTTGTACATGCATTTTGACTGTTTTCTATCGATATTATAGTTGGCATGTTAGTATGTCTGTAGCTACTGGAAAGTTGGACAGAAAAGTCTAAGATATTAGGAAAAAACAAAAAGTGTTACTGAAGGACTTTTTTGAAAGAAACGACATATACTTTCTGTAATTTTTCCTTTTGAGCAACTATTAATATACAATTCTCCATTTCCAAATAAAAATGAGAATTAAATATTATACAAACTATAGTATTTTCCAACTTATCAAATAACAACTTTGATTTCGCTCCATATGAATTGTTTTTGCAAATTTGGTTTATCTTTATATTCTTTACATGCATACTACACTTACTTTAATGCAATATTTCTTATAGTTGGGATTTAAAGTTCTATTTTAACTCACACATACTACACTTACTTTAATGCAATATTTCTTATAGTTGGGATTTAAAGTTCTATTTTAACTCACACATACTACACTTACTTTAATGCAATATTTCTTATAGTTGGGATTTGAAGTTCTATTTTAACTCACATGCGAGTGATATCTCTTTATTACATTAGTATGCAATGCTAATACTTTCCCTTTAAATAACTATTTTATTAAAAATGAATGTACATAGATACAATGTTTCTTATAGTTGGGATTTGAAGTTCTATTTTAACTCACATCTCAGTGATATCTCTTTATTACATTGATATGCAATGTTAAAACTTCCCCAGAATGAATGTACATAGGTTTTAAAGTAAAATGTAATAACATGACTATATAATAAAGCATAGATGCTAAATGACTTTCATGACAACTAAGTATTGCTTTATTGCTTTACCTATATAATTATGGTAACTAAGTATTATAATAAAGCATAGATGCTAAATGACTTTCATGACAACTAAGTATTGCTTTATTGCTTTACCTATATCATTATGGTAACTAAGTATTGCTTTACGTAATTATAGAATAAAATCTCACTTTTATAAAAAAAAACAATTTTTTTAATGATATGAACAAGTATTATGATTACTATAACAAAGCTATCAACAATTGAGCAAGTCTAAGATGAAGATGAGTAACGAGATTCGAAATAATTAATAATCAACTTATTAAAGTGATTATAAATTTGAATGACCTACGTGACTATATATTTGAATTCACTTTGTTAAATGCTCATCGAAACATTCTATGTTAAGGGCATGCTATTTGGACATTCTATGACATGTGCCTTGGAGTTCTAAACCCTTCCTATACTTCGTTGAGAGGACAACATAGCTTTATGGTGATGTATTATTTTGTAAATTATATATGGTTTCAATATTATAATTGTTTTTACATATTATATTCATGATTAATATAAATAGTATAATTGTTTTTTTATTCGTATTGTGTGATTATTTAGTATTAGAGTTGTGTGTTTAGTTATACTTGGAATTAAAATAAATATTGCAAAATATGATAACATAACTATTTTCAGTTTACCTTCTCCAAAGTAAAGATGCTTCTTGTCTAAATTATGAAATTCCAACTTCCAAATAAGTTTCCTATGCATCACTAACACCTATATGAGACTTCCAAGGTATACAACAACAAATATAGGGACACTTTAGATATTACTCGTCCACTAAAGTTAAGTTATTGGGGCTAACTTCATGGTTGCAACATGATGGTTTACAAAGGGTGATGAAGGCTAAGTATACACATTTTTCTTCCTTTCACATCCTTATGGGTAGTTTTTTTATGTCATTACAAAAGTTGTTTTTTAAGAGTCACGGGGAGTTCCCTCCACCAAAAGAAAATGGAAACAAATGTTTTTCTTTGAAAACAAAAAGTTTTAGATTATGTTATGGGAAAAAGTATTAAAATATTTCCTTTAATAAGAAAGTTTTATATTATTTTATTAAAATAAGCATTAATAAAAATTTGAAATATGAATTAAATCTCTTAACAATTGAGAAGGTAGATTCAATAAATATAGGTTGTTTTATATATCTTGAGATAAGATTATACACTACCAATTAACAAAAGAATAAAGAGATCTAATTAAATATTAGTTATGCATACCACTAAGTCATGTTAATGTTATTAGAATGATTATATAAGGAATCAAACTAAACACACCAACATCAAACCAAAGAATTGGATATGCATGTGAGAAATCCTTGAACTACCAATTCATTATATATAGATTTAGAGTTTACAATATAGTGAATGATTGAATTCTTGAAGATGTACTTTCAAATTATTATGGACCAATAAAAAGAGAGCTTGATTAATAATTTAAGAGGAGCAAATCCCCAACACTTAAGAATGCAAATTTTAGTAAATTTTGGTTGCTTTATATTTTAAGACTAGATCATGGTTGTGGTACCCCTTTCCATGCACTTCCCCTACCTGCAAGGAAAGGCCTCTTACACTACATTAAAATTTCAACCCTCAAAATACCATTTCATCATAACATGACAACATTGACTCTCCATAGAGGCCTAGAACAATTTCAAATGCATGCATGTGTGTAGATAACAAATTTGTTAAATTTTTAATTAAATAAAGTACCTAGGCAAGTGTTTCTCATCCCTAGGCGCCTAAGGGGTGAGAAAGTGCCTAATGTGGGCCCTAGTCATTTAATTTGTGAGATGCAAATTAAAAGGTGACTTTATGACTTTAGTGAGGGTGAATGAAGAGACATCAAATCTCAGCCACACATCTAATCTAATCTCAACCATTGGATTAGAAAACTCCTCACCTACCTCATGAGGTCGATTAGGGTTGAGGGGCACACCCATTCTTGGATTGTTCATGCATTTTTGTTGAGAGAGCAAAAAGATAAGAGAGAGGTCGAGCTTTGAGAAGAGAGACAACATTTGCAGGAGGAGAGGCATGCATCCCAAGGCAAACAGCAGGCACGGATTACGAGGCAGAAGGCAACATTTAATATCAGTCCGTACAATACGTATTTGAGGGGTCGTACATCATTTATTGTGCACAGAAAACGAGGAGAACAACAACACGAATTTCTGGAAAGTTTGGCATGCATTCCAAGGCTGTCATACAGTACTTTTCAGGCACAAAAATCGAGGAAGGTGTTGGGCATGATTTTCTGGGTAAAGAAAATATGTACAGTCCGTACGAACTTGCATAGAAAACGAGGGTCGTACTACCATAAGTTCTAGGCACAATTTTCAAGGTGTTGGGCACATTTTTCAAGGCATTTGCTAAGCTGGGTTTTCCGTACAGTTGCAGCAGAGATTTGGCATGCATTTCGAGGACAGTCCGTACAACATTTAATGATGTGACAGTTGTACAATGGTACGGATTTTTGGTTCAGAAATCGAGGAGCAAGCTACAGGAATGTCCAAATAAGTTTGTAAAATTTCTGAAGATAAATATGATGTAAAAGAATTTCTCAGAAGCCCATAAATAATAAAAAGCCCTCTCTCACTGGTTTTCCCCTTGTGGGTTTTTCCAGGGTTGATGTTAGACCGAAAATTTATGTGTCATTAATTTTCTAAGTTTTATGTGTTGTTGATATTTTATTTATGCGTTATAAACGATGTTCAGAATCCTCATGTTTCATATCTGAAATTAATTTTCTGATGTGTATTTAATTGTTGATATAAAACTGGGTTTGGGCATTAAACATTGGCTGAAAAATCAGCGAGAATGAAACTGGGTTGGGATCTGAAAATTTTACATGGTATCAGAGCTGAGTTGAAAAGAAGCAGAGATTTCAGCAGTCAGAAAATTGGGACAACAGTCACTTCACAAGGCAGATTTTTGAATTTATTATTTTCAGCAAAAAAGGGTCAATGGCTACAGGTTTGAGAGTTGAGGACAGACTTGATAGGGCAACAAATTTTGGTGCTTGGAAGGAGAGGATGATCTTTCTTTTGCAAGAAAACGAGTTGTGGGACATTGTGGAAAATACCACTACTCATCATGTTGTGGTACCTACTGATGCTACTCTTCTTGCAACTTACACTAAAAAGAGTATTAAGGCTAAGACGTTTATTCTTGATGCCATCAAGGATCATTTGATTCCTCACTTGACGGGGAAGACACATGCCTATGAGACATGGGAGTCTTTGACTAAATTGTACCAGAGTACAAATGAGAATCGGAAAATGGTTTTGAGGGAAAAACTAAAGAGCATAAAAATGACCAAGGCTGGAAATGTGGTCACATACCTTACTAGATTGACACAGGTGAGGGATGAGCTTGGAGCTGTGGGGGAAGCCAGAGTTGACAGTGATCTTGTGAGAACATCATTGAATGAAGTTTCCAAACAATGGGTTGTTTTTGTGGAGGGCATTGTTGCTAGGGAGAAGCTTACCGGTTGGAAACGTCTTTGGGATGACTTTGTTCAGGAGGAGACTCGGAGAGGTTATGTACATGGCAGTTCATCTACAGGTCATGAGGAGGAGAATGTGGCTCTTGCTACCACTAGAAAGAAGAAGTTCAAAAAGGGTCCAAAGGGAGGACACAAGCCCAAGGGTGAAGGGAAGAAAGACATGAGCAAAGTCAAGTGCTTTGCATGCCATAAGTTTGGGAACTATGCAAGTCAGTGTCCGAACAAGCAGAAGAAACAAACAACAGCTTCAGCAGAGGTGGAAGAGTTTTCCACCAAGTTTGAAAAGGAATTTTCCTTGATTGTGTTTTTATCCATGAGGACCACTCATACAGATACTTGGTATATTGACAGTGGTGCCTCTCGCCATATGACAGGGGTTCGTGAGCACTTGACAGACCTCACAGAGATGGGAAATGTTGAGGTAGTTCTTGGAGATGACCGAGAGGTCAAGGTGGTTGGTAACGGGACAGTTTCATTTCAGAGAGAGTCTTTGTCTCCCTTGACTTTGGCAGAGGTTCTATATGTTCCGAGCTTGAAGAAGAACTTAGTGTCAGTTTCTACTATTGAGGAGAAGGGCTATGAGGTCTTGTTCCGTGATGGGCAGGTGCTTCTTTTCCCCAGAGGGTCTAGCATCACTTCGGTCAAAGTGATTGGTACTAGACATGAGAGGTTGTACAAGTTTTTGTTCCAGCCAGTGAGAGCATTGATTCATACTACCAGCAGCAGCAGTGACCTATGTGAGTTATGGCACAGGAGGATGGCACATTTGCACCATGGGGCTTTGAGATTTCTGAGGGAGATGGTGACAGGAGTTCCAGATTTCAGTTCAGAGCACCATGAGTTGTGCAAGGGGTGTGCTTTGGAAAAGTACACCAAGACTACTTTTCCGAGCAGTGACAGTAGAGCAGCAAGGATACTTGATCTTATACATTCAGAGGTATGTGGCTCGATGTCTTCGGCATCGTTGACTGGTTCCCTATACTATGTTGTATTCATTGATGACTTCTTTCGGAAGTCTTGGATTTTCTTCATGAAGACCAAAGGACAGGTCTTCAGTTCGTTCCAAGAGTTCAAAGCTCTTGTGGAGAACCAGACATGGAAGAAAATCAGAGTCCTGAGATTGGACAATGGGGGCGAGTATACCTCCAAGGAGTTTATGGACTTCTGTGCAGGAGAGGGCATCAGGGGGGAGTTGATTGTTCCTTACAACCCGCAACAGAATGGGGTTGCAGAGAGGAAGAACAGGGCCATTGTTGGGGTTGGGAGAGCCATGCTACATGATCAGGGGCTGCCACTATTTCTATGGGCTTAGGCATGCTACACTGCAGTTTATCTGCAGAACAGGAGTCCCCACAACGTTGTGGGGAGCACGACTCCTGAGGAGGCTTTCTCTGGGAAGAAGCCTGAGGTGAGGCACCTTCGTATTTTTTGGTGCATCACATATTCATATGTCCCTTCTGAGAAGAGGACAAAGCTGGAGCCCACGACAGAGAGAGGGATCTTTGTTGGGTACAGTGAGACTTCAAAGGCTTTTCGTATATACCTTCCTTCCTTGAGGAAGATTGTCTTGAGGAGGGATGTCAGATTTGAGGAGGACGGAGCCTTTAGGAAGTCTAGAGGGACAAAGAAGGGTGAGCAGTCTTCACCACAGATTCAGGGGAGTCCGCAGCAGACTACAATGACACAGAGTTCAGGGCCACCAGTTTCGGGGACGACAGGTTCACAGATGACAGGGCCACATGTTTCAGGTTCATA